>JAHKKF010517495.1:0-10627 GCA_019740295.1 Labeo calbasu | reverse complement strand
ATGAGGAGCTTCAATCTGGAACTGGTTTGGTCAGAACTGTGCAGTGCGACAAAATCGGTCTGAGCTTTGAATAATGTTAAATGTACTAGTAGCACATGTGCAGTGCAGTTTTGCATATGTATGAGCCTTTTACAAACCCATTGTCCAACAAAGATGTATTGACATTATTTTTCTCCAAATTAATGTCATAACATAGTCGAGTGTTTGAAGTAACCTTTTGTGATCGGCCGTGGTTTCATATCACAGAATGAGGCTGAAATCATACTATTTGATAGTATTGTAAAGGCTATGTCGATTAGCATTGCATTACAAATATACTTTACCCTTATAAAAATACCCAAGATTCCTTGAAGAACACAGACAAACCATATATTGTAGCCATCGCATGTTTACTCTCTTCAAGCTTCCTCAGTTAATATTTTTTCTATCTGCGTTTTATTCAGATAGCAATAACTGGATTAGAGATTCCTGGAGCGTCGTCAGTACTATTACTTCTGCTATAAAGCATATGTGAAGTTTCTGTGCAAGGGCGTCCTCCGGCTTCCGAATCAGAAAGAGCTTTATTGCCAAGTGTGTTTAGACACATGGAATTTGTCTTGGTGTAAGGAGCTTCTAGTACAAAAAGTACACAAATTTAATTCACATTCCAGTGAATTAAACAGTCATTACTTTACGTGTGTACTCCGTTATGCTCAGAACACTCTATTTTGGGTAAAAAGATAATACTTCTCTCTAAAGAAACAGGATTCCCTAAATTATCGTCATTGATATCGTTATCGCAATAAATACCTAAAATGTTTTGCTCATGCAGACAGAAGTAATACATCTTTTGAATCTGTAAAGACTCTACTTTTATTTGTGTGCACTCACAATAACAACAAAACATTGTGTGTCTTAGGCTACGTCTACATTAATCCGGACACATTTGAAAACTGAGTTTTCGTTTTAAAACGCTCTCCGTCCACACTATCGTTTTCAGTCGTTTTCCAAATGTTTCTCATCCACACTGAAACGTAGGAAAACGTTAAATTCGCCATACTGCGCATGCGTAAAAACTCACTTAGATGATACAGACGGAACAGACATAAGTTTTAACGATTATTTACGGAAATATCTCATCATTCACTGACGCGTCCATGTCGCGTGCACTCATGTTTGATCTAAAAAGCAGCTGCCCTCACGTTTAGCTGCAGGAGTCAGGACAGCAACTGAGTACATTTTCTGTCATCTTTTTAGGACTGTAATATGAAGAGTGTACAAATATCTTCCGCAGCAGTGTGAAAGTGAATAGCACATAACAGCCACAATTACCGGTATAAACATAGATATCCATTGGTACAATATGCCTGTGGAGGAACAATATTCAGTGGAGGAACAGAAATCTTTAAGCGTTTATTAAAAATATCTTTATTCGTGCTTCGAACTGTTTCAGTAGGTCTATTATAAAACATCGTCGAAGTAACTCACCAAAATGAAACTTTGATGTTTACTTTTGCTGACATTCTTAATACAACATTTTCAGTGGAATCATTGGAGAGCGTTTGCCAATTCGCCTGTACCTGACTGTGGGCATGTTGACCAGTGGCCTTTTCACCTGTCTGTTTGGAATGGGATACATCTATGACATCCATAGCCTGGGCTTCTACATATTTGTTCAGGTGGGTGTCATACAAAAGCAGTCTCTTATGCTCATCAAGGCTGCATTCATTTGATCAAAAATAAAGTAAAAACAGTAATGTTGTGAAATATTGTTACCGTATTACCAAGAGTTGTCTATTTGTGATCATTGCTGGAGCATCATTACTCCAGTCTTTAATGTCACATGATCCTTCAGAAATCATTCTAGTATTTTCATTGAGGAGTCTCTCTTGTTCTTATTGTTTTGTCTGTAGGTGGCCAATGGTTTGGTTCAGACCACTGGTTGGCCTAGTGTTGTGACTTGCATTGGCAACTGGTTTGGCAAGGGCAGGTAAGAAGCATTACACTTTTCCACTAGCATTAAACTAAACGTGAGCACAGTGTTTTTATTTGCTCAGACGCAAATTTGCTCTTTTTTTACACACTCTAAATTGTAACAGATCTATTATTACCACCCAAATAAATGTTACATAACATGTTTGGTATCAGGAGAGGCCTCATCATGGGTTTGTGGAACTCCCACACATCAGTGGGCAACATTCTTGGCTCTTTGATCGCTGGATATTATGTCTCCTCTAACTGGGGTCTGTCCTTCATCGTCCCCGGAGTTATCATCGCTGCCATGGGAGTCATCTGCTTCCTCTTTCTAATAGAGCGTAAGTGTATATGTCCTCTGCCTTATCTGTTGGTGTAAGTATATCTGGGTGGAAAATTGTCACAAAGCACTAGACAAAGTGGTTGATCAAGTGGGTTTTGATGCAAATGTTTTTGTATCTCTAGACCCTCATGATCTGAAGATCGCCAGTACACAGAGCTCAGCTCCAAGCAATCAGGTTAGTCCACTTTGTATTTAGCTTCATTTCCAGTCATATTGACGTTCTTTGTATTAATAATGATAATTAATATCAGGATAACAGGTTATTAGAATAATTTCTGAAGGATCATGTGACACTGAAGACTGGAGTAAAGATTCTGAAGATTCAGCACTAAATCAGAAGAATAAATTACGTTTTACAATATATTCAAATAGTAAACAGCTATTTTAAAGTGTAAAAATATTGCACAATATTAATATTTTATTGTATTTTTACTGCTGTTCAAAAGATTTGGAATCATTACGATTTTTAGTGGAGTCTTTTATGTTCATCAAGGCTGCATTTGTTTGATCAAAATACAGAAAAAACAGTAATCTTGTGAAATATTATTGCAATTTCTAATATTGGTTTCCTATTTTAATGTACTTTAGAATATAATTTATTTTATTGACGCAGTGCTGAATTTTCATTCGCCTTATTCCAGTCTTCAGTCTTCAGTCTCCAGTTTCACAGGATCTTTCAGAAATCATTCTAATATGCTGATTTATTACTTTTATTATAAATGTTGGAAACAGATGCTTATTTTTTTTTTTGGAACCTGTGATACTTTTTTCAGCATTCTTTGTTGAATAAAAAGTTAAAAATATTAATATTAATATAAATATTAAAAATAGAAATCTTTTTGTTCTTTACTATCACTTTTTATACATTTAACACATCCTTGGTGAATAAAAGTATTAATTTCGTTAAAAAGAAAGAAAAAATGTACTGACCCCAAACTTTTGAGTAGTAGCTTATATTGTAACAAAAAATCTATTTTGAATAAACCTTGTTTTTTTTTAACCTCTTATTTATCAAAGAATCCTGAAAAAAGTATTACAGGTTCCAAAAAAATATTACGTACCACAACTGTTTCCAACATTGATAATAAATGATCATGCTAGAATTCTAAATCATTATAATTTAAAATTAAATTATATTTTAAAGTATATTAAAATAGAAAACTTTTTAAATTGCAATAATATTTTACAAAATTGTTTTACAAACAGTTTTTTTTATCTGTATTTTTGATTAAATAGATACAGCCTTGATGAGCATAAGAAACGTCTTTTAAAAAACATTAAAAATCAGATCCAAAACTTAAGTAAAACCAAAAGTTACTTTTTCTTAAGTTAAAAAGACGGGAATCGAACTCGGGTTGCTGGCAGCACAGTTGCGCTATATGTCAGCACACTACAACTATTGGGTTATCGGTGCCGTCACTGATCCAAAACTTGAACGAAAGTGTCATTTTACCAAACCCAAACTTTTAAATGGTAGTACATGCCTTTAAGGCATTGTTCATACTGTACACAAATCTGATGTGGGTTTCAAATCCAATCTCTCAGGAATGACAAGTCTCCTCTGTAATTTTGCAGGCGAATGAATCTGATTTGTTTTTTAGTCTGTCAATACTCATTTAAAAAAAATCAATCAGGGTGGTTTGTATTAGGCCTGTAAATATCAAATTTCATTTGGTTTTTGCTGTTCAGGTGAAAAAAAAAAAAAAAAAAAAAGAAAAGCAAAACTAGCTTGAGTCAGGTATGCAGAAAAATTATTTTTTTCTATAAATCTGAACAAAACCTAAAAGAGTGAGCGAGAGTCAAACAGACAGTGTCTGTGTGATCTTCACATAAGTTAATGTCTTTTCCCAGTGGTTTGAGAAAAGGTTGGTTAGATAACATGACGCACTCATGCTCTACAGCTGTCGCTATGACAACAGCTCTGTGATGCGTACACCTGCGAGTCTCGGTGGAGCGTGAGGTGCTCTTCTAACACGGGGAGAGTTCACATTTCTGAAACGCTTCATCAGACTGATTTGATTCAGGAGGAGTGGCTAATCAGGAGTAACAGAGACGTTAGGAATGGAGGAAGGGGGTGACGGCAGGAGGAAATGTAGATTGATTCCTCTTTTTCTCGTTTTGACTGTGGAGGAGGAATTAATCAAATTCAAGAGCAACTTCAAACACTTTGTAGCTTGCCGCTGCATAATTCTTGATTCTCTGTCATTGTTTCCGCTAATACCTCTTGGTTTGTTTCTAAAGGATCTTTAAATATTCATAGCGGTTAATTAATTGCAATTTAGGAGGTGTTACGCCAGAGTATTTTTGTCTGACCCTCTACAGTGAACAAAGCAAGAGAGAATTGGGTCAATGATACAAGCACCAGATGCAGCGATTGGAAATGTATGCAAATATTTAGCATTTTGATATATAATATATGTGTAGTGACAGACATGGATACAAAACGTTTTCTAACAGGTTTTAAGTGAGGACTTTTAATTCTGTAACTTTGAGGAAATAAGCTTTCACCACTTTTAGTCAACTATTTTTTTTTTCAGGCAATGACAAATACATATTTAAAAGCAAAAATATTCCTTTTCTTCAATTTGTAATTATGATGTAATTATTTATTATTTAATAGTTGTTAAAGAGATGTTTACATATATTATGAAGGATGAAAAAGGAAATGGAGCATGTTTGGTTTAGTCAGTTATGGAAAATAAAAGCTTCAATATGCCTAGTAAAATGTATTTTAATTTATATTCAGGGTTTATAACTATGTTTTTAGATTTTTATGTGTACGTTCAGATTTGGATTTATTTATTCCAATTATATTGTTATGTTCAGAATTTATAAAAAGTTTGGATTTAGATTTATATGTTTAATTTTTTTATCTGTATATTTAGATTTATAATATATTCAGATTTACATTTATATATTCAAAATTCTAACTTTATATTCAGTTTGTAACTATTTGGTTTATAACTATATATTTGGATTTACATTCGTATATACACTGCTGTAAGATTTTTAATGTTTTCTAAAGGAGTCTCTTATGCTCATCAAAGTTCCTTTTATTTGATCAAAAATACAGAAATTTTTGAAATATTGTTGCAATATAAAATAACAGTTTTCTGTTTTAATATACTTTAAAATATCATTTATTTCTGCGATGCAGAGCTAAATTTTCAGCATCATTACTCCAGTCTTCAGCGTCACAGGATCCTTCAGAAATCATTCTTATATGCTGATTTTTTTTTTTTTTAATGTTGAAAACCGTTGTGCTACTTAATGTTTTTTTGGAACCTGTAATACTTTTTTAGGATTATTCAATTAATAAAATTTAGCCAAAATAGAAATCTTTTTCTAACAATGTAAGTTTTTACTATTACTTTTTATCAGTGTAACACATACTTGCTGAATTAAAGTTTGAATTTCTTTCAGTGAAAGAAAGAAAGAAAAAATGTACTGACCCCAAACAGTAGTGTATATTGTTATAAAATATTATGTTTTAAATAAATGCTGTTCTTTTTAACATTGTATTCATCAATGAATCCTGAAAAAAAGTATCACAGGTTATAAAAAAATATTAAGCAGCACTACTGGAGTAATGATGCTAAAAATTCAGCTATGCATCACAGGAAGAAATGTTCTGTTTGGTCCTTCATAATGTCTCATTAAATAAACGAATTACTAAATTAAGAGAAAACGAAAGGAAAAATTTCATCATTTCAACTACCCATGTGTCCTGTGTTATCATAATAATAAAATACAATTAATATAACAAATGAATGCAGAATATACCCGGTCTGTGTATTGCTTTCTTTGTCAGTGTGACATAACTTTTTTTATTTTTTATCAGACGCGTCATAAAACCTGGAATGGTGTGAATGGACATAAAGACCTGTACTTGCAGTACAAGCCAGGAGCTAAAACACAGGTTTGTCTACTGTACTCTCTCACTGTACATTTTTTATCTGTCACTCCTTTATAAGTAATACATGCAATATTTCATCGTCCTGTCATCTTGTCTTCTGTGCTTGTTAGAACTGGGACACAGAGCTTCTGCTGGGACAGGAGAGCATTGGAGTGTGTGTTCCTGTGCAGCAGGTGGTGGTGGTGAAGAGCGAGGCAGAACCGTCAGCCATCAGCTTCATGGGAGCTTTACGCATTCCTGTGAGTGCTGCCCATCCGTCTGTCCATCACTCAGCGTGTGTTAAAGCGTCACTGAAATTTCTCCTGCTGTGTGTTTGCAGGGAGTGGTGGAGTTCTCTCTTTGTCTGCTGTTTGCAAAGTTGGTCAGTTATACCTTCCTCTTCTGGCTCCCCCTCTACATCACTAAAGCAGGTAACTCGCACTGACATACACACTGCATACCCTGGTGACATCATCAGCATTTAATATCTCTTACATCATTTCCGTGTTATTGTGAACAAAAATGTTATTTCTGTCGTTGTAAACTAGTAACGTGTCCCTGTGTTTAGAAGCTTTTTGTTTTCAAGACGTATTTTGTTTAAAATTATAGGTACCACTTTGCAATAAGGTTCATTAGTTAACATTAGTTAACTACATTTGTTAATATGAACTAAGAACAATACTTCCACAGCATTTACTGATGCATTATCACAAATTGTGTTTGTTAAAATTGGTTAATGCACTGTCAACTAACATGAACAAACAACAAACGACTGTGTTTGTATCAACATTAACAAAGAGTAATAAATAGTGTAATGAATGTTGTTCATTATTTGTTCATGTTAGTTAATACATTAAGTAATGTTAACAAATAACACCTTACTGTAAAATGTTACCAATTTATTCTGTATAAATACGGGATGTTATTGCGAGCTGGAATTTTGAATATGTGTATATGTTAAGAGTATATTTTTACTTTTTTTGTGTTTAAATGAATAGTTCACCCAAAAATGAAGATGTAAATGAGTTTATTTCTTCATCAGAACAGATTTAGAGAAATGTATTACATCACTTGCTCACCAATGGATCTTCTGCAGTGAATGGGTGCCATCAGAATGAGAGTCCAAATGGCTGATAAAAACATCACAATAATACACAAGTAATCCACACCACTCCAGTCCATCAATTAAAGTATTGTGAAGCAAAAACTGCATGTTTGAAAGAAACAAATTTAGCATTAAGATGTTTTTTACTTTTTTTTTTTTTTTTTTTACTAAACCATTGTTTCCAGCTTTGTCTGTAATTTTGCTTTCTGAAGAAGTTGTCTAGTCTGAATCAGGAGAGAAATATGCACTGATCAAACACTGTTTACAAGAGAAAACAGTGCAAAACAATCCTAAACAAATATGTGAGTGGATTTTGTTGCGAGGACAGCAGGGGATGGACTTTTTCACTGGAGCGTTATGTACTTTTGACTAAAAGCGACGATTAGAAGTTAAAATGCCTTAATGATGGATTTGTTTATTACAAACATGCAGCTTTTCATTTCTCAAGACCGACTGACGGACTAGAGTGGTGTGGATTACTTGTGGATTATTGTGATGTTTTTATCTCTGTTTGGACTTTGAATTCTGACGGCACCCATTCACTGTAGAGGATCCACTGGTGAACAAGTGATGTATTGCTACATTTCTCCAACTCTGTTCTGATGAAGAAACTCGTCTACATCTTGGATGGCCTGAGAATGAGTAAATTATATAGTAAATATATTATTATTATTTATCAAATTTCCATTTGAGTGAACTGTTTCTTTAATATAGCACAGTGATAAAGATGTATTTCCTGTTTCTCAGCTCACCTTGATGCCAAGAAAGCTGGAGACCTTTCAACTCTTTTTGATGTGGGCGGGATTGTTGGTATGGACAGTTATCAGTTCTTTTTTTTTTTTTTTTTTTTTTTTTAAATGCTCAATACACACATCTGTGATCACTCAAGAGTTGCTTTCTTTTCTTTCTTTGTCACATGTTTAATAACACCCCTTACTAAGAAGTACATCCTTATCTTGACTTGTTTTTTAGTAGTAATCAATGTTTCTTCATCACTCAAATATTTAAAAGACATGAAACGGTTATGTTCACTGCTAAAGTTTACATACTCCGTGCAGAATCTGCAAAATGTTAATTGTTTTATCAAAATAAGAGGGATCATACAAATGCATGTTTTTTGTTTGTTTGTTTGTTTGTTTTTTAGTTCTGATCTGAATAAGATATTTCACATAAAATACATTTACATATAGACCACAAGAGAAAATAATACCTGAATTTATAAAAATTACTGATTCTTGATTGATTCTTAATATTGTGTTGTTACATGAATGATCCACAGCTGTGTTTTTTGTTTAATGATAGTTGTTTGTGAGTCCCTTGTTTGTTCTGAACAGTTAAACTGAACACTGTTCTTCAGAAAAATCATTCAGGTCCCACAAATTCTTAGGTTTTTCAGCATTTTTGTGTATTTTAACCCTTTCCAGCAATGACTGTATGATTTTGAGATTCATTTTTTCACACTGAGGACAACTGAGGGACTCATATGCAACTATTAAAGAAGGTTCAAACGCTCACTGATGCTCCAGACGCAAACACGATGCATTAAGAGCCGGGGGTGAAAACTTTTGCACAGAATGAAGATGTGTGCATTTTTCTTATTTTGCCTAAATGTCTTTTTTTTTTCATTTAGTACTCAGAAGCAACAGAAGATACTTACATGTTTCCCAGAAGACAAAATAAGTTAAATTTACCCTGGTCTTCAAATTCAAAAGTTTTCACCCCCTGGCACTTAATGTATTGTGTTTTCTTTCTGGAGCATCAGTGAGCATTTAAACCTTATGTAATAGTTGCATATGAGTCCCTCAGTTGTCCTCCGTGTGAAAAGTTGGATGTTAAAATCATACAGTCATTGTTGGAACAGGTTCAAATACACAAAAATGCTGAAAGACCAAAGAATTTGTGGGACCTGAAGGATTTTTCTGAAGAACAGCAGGCAGTTTAACCTTTTCAGGGCAAACAACAGGATATTTTTTCTAAGTTCAACTATTATTTTCTCTTGTGGGCTATATGTAAATGTCTTTTATGTGAAATCTTATTCAGGTCAGTACTAAATTTTGCCTTTATTCAGTAAGGATGCCTTAAATTGATCAAAAATGACAGTAAAGACATTTATTATGTTACAAGAGATGAGAAGTCACAACAAACACATTTGTCTACCTCATGTTTACATGGAAAAGCTACAGAAAAGCAGTGCAGACTGATGCAAAAGCAAAACAAATCACGACCCTTAAGTGTTTCTGTGTGTGTTTGTGTGTAGGAGGGATCCTGGCTGGAGTGATCTCTGATAAGATGGGAAAGAGGGCCACCACTTGTGCTGTGATGCTTCTGCTGGCTGCACCCACAGTATGTCATTCTGTTGATCAAATGCTGAAGAGCTTGTGCATTTAAAGCCTCTTTGCTGTGTCACTTTTTCTCGCGACTGACAGTGGTTTGTGTGTGTGTTTGTTTAATAGCTTTACGGCTTCTCTATGATGAGTCAGTTTGGCCTGGGTCCCACTATTGGTAAGAATCCAATTCTAATGTTGCCTTTCAGTGTTACATAAGAGCTTTTGAACGCCGTTCCTTTGAGAGACTTAATGAGATTAACAGTGGAGAGCTGATGCCAACTTTAATGTGTTATTACATTCTATGGAAAAAAATGCTTAGTAATTATGCGGTCTGTGTTTTGTATGTTATTTGCTATAAAGGCATGCTGCTGGTGTGTGGTGGTTTAGTCAACGGACCGTACGCTCTCATCACAACCGCTGTCTCTGCTGACTTGGTGAGTGTTTGTCTGCCTGCCTTTTATCAGGTCTAATGTGCGTTTATGTAATCTTATGTTTAGCCAGGTGTCAGATGCTGTTTTGTTGCTTTTCTCTGATGGATTATGTGATTTATTATTTTTTTTATCTATAGGGCACACACAAGAGTCTGAAGGGCAATGCCAGGGCTCTGTCTACAGTCACAGCTATTATAGACGGCACTGGATCTGTTGGTAAGAGCGTTATAATTCTTGTATCTCCAGACGCTCATTGATGTTTCATTGTGGCGCTGTTTCATGCAGAGCTGAGAGAGGTCACTCTTGCTCTTTCATCTTGTGCAGGTGCTGCTGTGGGACCATTGTTGGCAGGGTTGCTGTCAGCACAAGGCTGGGATCAGGTCTTTTACATGCTCATGACCGCAGACTTTTTAGCACTGTTGGTGAGTTGAAATAGATGCTGACTACATTAGGTTTGAAAGCATAGTTCATTAAGCCTTAGTGTGTTTAATATTGTTATTAATAGTAGAATTCGTGGTAGTAACAAGACGTTCATAGAAACACTAAATTACAAACAATATCACCACCAGTCCT
>JAHKKF010517494.1:0-11804 GCA_019740295.1 Labeo calbasu | reverse complement strand
GACAAAGCCGCAATTCTAACTTGTTTCTCAGGATTGCATGATATAAACTTGCAACTGTGAGTTATAAAGTCCTATTCTGAGATGGAAAAAAGATGGATATTTTCTCTGAATTGTAAGTTTATATCTTGCAATTCTGACTTCTTTCTTGCAATTGCGAAGTTTATTTCTCACAATTTCCCCCTCACAATTCTGACCTTTTATTTTTTATGATTGTGAGATATAAACTCGCAATTGTGAGTTACAAAGTCCAATACTAAGGTGGAAAAAAGATGGATGTGTTCTCCGAATTGTGAGTTTATATCTTGCAATTCTGACTTTTCTTTTTTCACAATTCTGACTAAACTCACAGTTGTGAGTTATAAAGTCCAATTCTGAGGTGGAAAAAAAGACTGATATGAATTGTGAATTGTGAGTTTATCTTTCACAAAACTGACTTCATAACTTGCAACTGCAAGTTTATATCACCCAATTCTGAGAGAAAAAGAAATCTAAACTGAGTTTATATTTCGCAATACTGACATTATACTGTAACTCGCAATTGTGAGTTTATATCTCACAATTCTGAACCAGAATTCAGAATTCAATTGCGAGAAAAAAGTCAGAATTGTGAGATAAAGAGTCGAAATTAACTTTTTTGTTTTTATTCCAGCCTGGTCTCATTATTTATACATGGGTATTAGTAACCTTTCTAAGCTCAAAACGTACATGATTGTAACTTTTTATTGATGCTGAAATATACAATTATCTACGTATTTTTATCTAAAAAACTTAAAATATTTACGTATATTTTATATCATTAAGATATTTGTATCAATGCATTTTTATTATTTTATCAATAAGCGATTCAGATGTTTAGACCCCTTAACCTACCCCCAAACCTAAATCTACCCATTTTATAGCAAATATAAAAAGACATAACATAAATGACCGAAATATGCAAGGAAAAATCATTTTAGTAACAATGTAACATAATAGTTTTTTTGTTTTTACGCTTCACGGAGCGCATGTCTGAAGCTTCACGCTGATTGGCCAGCATCTGCACCAAACGGAATTGGCCAGCATCTGCACTAGTATATTTGCATAAGGCGATCTGATTGGCTGATGCCTGCGTTGGCACTTGTAAAGTTGAAAAAATTTTAACTACTATTGCGAGCAACGCCAGTGACGCGACGCAACGGACCCATAATTCAGTTCGGCAACGCTTGACGTCACTCCATTCAAAGTAAATGAGAAGCGTTAATGCTGACGCCCCATGTGAATGGGGCGTAATCTCATTACTACCTCTAAACCTAACCATAAATACATCTGTACAGTATAAGAAAAACATGATGGTCAGATAAGTTTAGTTACAATTTATTTTTTGCTAAAATGTCAAAAGCAGTATCAAAAGTAATCCAAATGACGATGCATTGCAGCCGTAGTCCTCTCTGTCAGAATACAGTAGGTTTGTATGAGGTCAAGAGCAGAATTTAAGTTGTTAATCACTGAATATCCAGATTAGTATCCCGATCCACTCCGTGAAGGCGCACATTTCTCATTCAAATACACCTCACAGGTAACACGGCATGTCGCATCTGTGACAAAGCAGGCGAGAACCAATGAGCGTTCGATTATCCTCCTGTAAAACCTGCCGTTTCTTGAAGTGGCAATTTGAATATGGAACGAGCATGGCATCGGTCCGGGTTTTACTGTTTACGGCAAAGACTGCAGCAGTCGGTCGCTGAGATGAAGATCGCCACTTAAAGGCATGGATTTGCTTTTACTCAAAGTTATCTAAAAAATATTATCAAAAATATTACTGGATAAAATGAAAAAGAAAGAAAAGAAGATAGATAGATATACAGATAGATAGATATTTATTTTATAAATATTCATTTACATTTCAAAATAACTTACATTTACAAATATTACAGATAATATGTTATTTAATTTAGGAATAAATTGGTTCTACATTAAGGTTTCTGATCACAAATGTGAATTTTCACTTAATTTTTTTTCCATTTAGTGCCTTTTTGCAGCATTAATGCTGTTGACTGCACAGTTAAATATGTAAAACTGTCAATAGCAGTGAATAAACTTTCAATTCTGACTGAAAAGTGCATTTTTGAGGCATTTTTGTCACTATAATGCAGACAGCAGTAAAAGTCAGCTGCATGGACATTCTCAAGTCGAGTTTGTTTTAAATAAATCCTAACATGTACGTCGGAAATGGCGTATACACTCTTCGCAGCCCTTTTTTATGCGTGTCCTCAATGTTACTTCATGAAGCCCCATGATTCATCTAGATCAACACCTTCCGCTTAATGTAGTCAATATAGAAGCAGAGAGACAAAAAACACGCACGTACATTCTTCCTGAGCGAGGGATTCCAGCAAGTAGGCTGACTAGAGGTAAGCTGAAATCGAGGGAGACAGACTTTGCTAAGAACGAGGAGAAAGACAGACACCGACAAAGGACATCAGGTGCCAGCGTGCGGTAAAGTTGGAACGTTTTCCGTTCCGATCGATGAGAATCCATTAAAGGGGCATCTGCTATACCTTTGACTACTTTAAACACACAGCGCACACACGCGCAGACGAATGCCTGTGGACACGGACACATCAAAGAAAGAATGACTGAATGATTCAGGCCATCATTGATTACGGATGATGGTCGGCGTAATAAGACGAATGAGAAGGTTTCAGCTGAGGTCCCTGCTGTTTAAATCACCATGGAGACACGTATTGATTGGCCCCGGAGTTTGAGACCCTGGGTATCGGAGTCATGGTAATGATTCCACATGTCAAGAGAAATTGTCTTTACGGAAAGCGGGAGACGGAGAGCGTTCCTCTGCCCCCGTTTGCTTCACGGTTAATGTCTCAAGCAGAGGTAGAAGATCAAAGAGAGAGACAAATGTTTCTAATATACTGCCGCTTCGGAGAGCATAACACAGCAGTCTTCCTTCAGTCTTATTCTGTCACCTTGGCAACTAATTGCATTGTTAAAAATTAGCATATTCAAATTCGCCAAATGTATCATGCCACATTGAGAGGCTGCGACACTATGTAAGTGGGATATGGATCTTGCAGTACACCACGAAAAGGCACCTCTCCTCTCCAAACTCCCTTTATGGAGAGCATAAAAGGCAATTCCTCAGCCATTCCGGTCTGAGGTTTGAAGTTAAAGGTGCTCCAGGTACGTTTTTCCTCATTAAGACAGTCTGATGCAAAAAGAAATGAATAGTACTTTTGAAAACTTTAAAATTATGCAAACTTGCCCACAATTACATATAAAACTTTCAAGACAGATCTATCATGAGCTCCAAAGTTTAGCGATAGTAAAGTATATGCTTCTGTGGAAGCAGGGATATCGCTTAGTGAAAAACAAATATAATAAAATGTATTTGAAATACACTTATTTCATGCCAAGTATATTACAAATACATTTACATATTTACACATTTAAAAGGATTAGTTCACCTCCAGAACAAAAATTGACAGATAATTTACTTACTCCTTGTCATCCAAGAAGTTCATGTCTTTCTTTCTTCAGTCGTAAAGATTTTTATTTATTTATTTATTTATTTATTTTTAGGAAAACATTTCAGGATTTCTCTCCATGTAATGGACTTCTATGGTGCCCCCAAATGTGAACCTCCAAAATGCAGTTTAAATGCAGCTTCAAAAGGCTCAAAACAATCCCAGCCGAGGAAAAAGGGTCTTATCTAGCAAAACAATCGTTGTTGTTGTTTTTTTTATTAAAATTTATATACTTTTAAACCTCAAATGCTTATCTCGTCTAGCTCTGTGTGAACTCTGTTTTTTCCGGTCATAGTGAGACGGGAGTTTTTAGACATACCCTAACTGTCATGACTGAAAAAAAAAAAAAAAAAAAAGTTCACACAGAGCTAGACAAGACGAGCGTTTGAGGTTAAAAAGTATCTAAATTTTAATTTTTTTTAGAAAATAACCGATCATTTAGCTAGATGACAACCTGATTCCTTGACTGTGATCATTTAGAGCCCTTTGAAGCTGTGTTTAAACTGCATTTTGGAAGTTCAAACTTTGGGGCACTATTGAAGTCCACTATACAGAGATAATTCCTGAAAGGTTTTCCTCAAAAAACATAATTTCTTTACGACTGAAGAAAGAAAAACATGAACATCTTGGATGACAAGGGGGTGAGTAAATTATCTGTAAATTATTGTTCTGGAAGTGAACTTCTCCTTTAAAGTCTGTTAAATTGAAACAACTAATTTTGTACTTAATGCAATTGTGCGAAAGTAGTGCTGAAGTCCAACTAAAGTATATCTGATTGTGCTAAAGTGGAAATATTGTGAGTATACTTTAGATACACTTTAAATATCTTGCATTAAAGATCACACAATCCTACAAAAGTTTAATTATAATTTTTATCTAAGTCAAATTTAGACCAATACTTGGTTATCATTAAAGTATTAAAACAGTTTTGTTACCTGAAATTAAACACATGTAAAAAGAAATTAGATTTAAATCTAGATTAGATTTAAACACTTTAGACAAAAATTTGAAATGTTGGCTTGCAAATGACTGAAATGAGTGGAAGCACTAAAATTATTAGTTGAAAATATAATTTAAAACAAAAGCTAAAACAGTAATATAAAACAGTAAAGAAAATGACAACAGCATACAACATAAAAAAGGATACTAACATTAAAATAAAATAAAAAAAATTGAAAATAAAAGCCAATTCAAAATAAAAATGAAAAAAAAATTGTAAGTGTATAATGGAAACCAGAGAACCAAAAGGTTAGCAGCTACTGTCCTTCCCCTAAGTCACTGTAAATCATGTCAGTTTCTCTACTCTTTCAAACAACATATTTACTTGTATATATTTAAATATTTTGCTATAAGCTTCAAATATATTGTACTTTATACTATAACCCGGGGTCAGTAGTTTTGTATTATACCATTGGATATGTACCATTTGATTCTATTACGTCTTTCACAGTGCTCCATGGAATACATAGTTCACTGCCTCAAAAAAGACTAAGTCCACAGTACTGTACCTTTCTCAGATTTTCAAATACTTTTTTGCTTCAAATCAAAGTTTGCGGTGTTGTGATTCATCCCAGAGCTGGTTGGTTTGGTTCACAGCTCAGAACTCTGGAACTGAAAGATCTGTTTAAACCCCCTGTGGAGAAAAAGAAATGGAAAATACTTCCTGAACCGAGTATTGGTCTGTGTTCCGTCCTAGCCTTGCAAACATTAATTTCTTTAGAAAAAACAAATCTAGTTTATTCATTCTCGGGTTGTTCTGATTGCCACTCTCAGAGTTTGGCACAGAAACAGGACAACTGCAATACTAAAACCTTCCACCATGACGCCATCAGTCTCAGACACGTTTAATGCTGCGGGCCTGGCCGATTTTGGATCGTGTTATTGAGCCCCGGTGTTAGTTCCATTGAGCCTGCCAGTTTTTCAAATATGCATGAAGGTGCACAATGTCGTAAAATGGCCAACCCTGCTGTGAATAAGTGCAATCTGACTGACCGCTGATAAGACACTGGCAGATGACAGGTGGCTGTCATCACCAATTACATGCCAGTTTAAGAGCGCTGAAATCTGCTGTGAAACAAAGAGAAGCATCAGGTGTGTGCCAGTGCACTAACTGCATATCTGTAGCAGTAACAGAAGCTGCTTTGATTAGGATCGATGACTGTCTGTGGTTTCATTAAAAGCCAATCAGTAAATTCGATCACTGGCTTAGGGCCGGGTGATGCTGCGCTCCTGCCTGGGTCAAAGATCAATTAGCGCTGCACATTGCTCTAGTGGTTCCTGCGTTAACCCACATCTCCATTCTGACTGGCCTGAAATGCGTGTCCTCGGATATTAGCTTCCTTTCCAGCATTAGCTGAACCGTGTATCACTTTACTGAGACCTGCGTGTGTAACCGATCCCTCGCCAGAAAGAAACGGCACGGGTTCAGAGGGCAGCATTATTTAGCTGAGTGAAAGAAGACGGATGAATTAGTCATGATACCTCAGATCGGGACTGCATTTGATAAGACACAGGTGCTGCTGTCAGGAGAGGGTGCGGTAGCCCTGATTGGATTGATCTTTAAGATGAGTATTGATGGTTCGGGTGAGGTTGTCACCTTGGACCTGGAACGGGATAAAAGATGATAAAAACTATATGCATGTGTCGGCGCCAATAGCCTTGTGGACAATGCGCTGACATACGGTGCAGTTGCGCCTCAGGTGTCCCGAGTTCGAATCCTGCCTCGTGGACCTTTCCTGATCCCACCCCCCTCTCTCTCTCCCACTTACTTCCTGTCTCATCCTCACACTGCAACAGCGCTCACGGTGACCCGAGTTCGAATCCCGTCTCAAGATCCTTTTCTGATCCCGCCCCCCTCTCTTCACCCAATGATTTCCTGTCAAAAAATAAATAAATTGTATATATGTATAAAAAAGTCAACCAATTTTGATTGATTTTCAACCAATTTTGGGTTCGTTTTAACCAAGAGATATAGTGTTATTTAAGCAACAGTTGAGTTAAACACAACTGACATTTANCTCACACTGCAACAGCGCTCACGGTGACCCGAGTTCGAATCCCGTCTCAAGATCCTTTTCTGATCCCGCCCCCCTCTCTTCACCCAATGATTTCCTGTAAAAAAAAAAATAAATTGTATATATGTATAAAAAAGTCGACCAATTTTGATTGATTTTCAACCAATTTTGGGTTCGTTTTAACCAAGAGATATAGTGTTATTTAAGCAACAGTTGAGTTAAACACAACTGACATTTAACCCAACCTCTGGGTCAAAACAACCCAGTCACTGGGTTTGTCTATATTTCACCAAGCGCTATGTTATTTTTAACCCAGCAATTTTTTAGAGTGTAGTAATTTTTCTTGCGAAATTTACAAAGAAAAAGCAAGCAATGCAATTAAATGTGAAATTTTGAAGAAGAAAAACTGACATAGTATTGTCTTCTAAACACACTCAGAAAAATCTTTTTTTGTTGGTTATGGAAAATAAAAATCTATACACATCCTTATTTTTTCCTTGTTTCACACACAAATATGATCAAATTTACAGAGATTTATGTTTAAGTTTGGGGTTAAATTGGATGAGAACAAAATTTTAAGTAGAGCTGGATAACGACAATGGTCTTCTGCAGTGTTGGGGAAAGTTACTTTTAAAAGTAATGCAATTATGATATGGGGTTACTCCCTAAAAAGCATCCAGTTACGTTAGTTACTTTTTATGGACAGTAACGAGTTACGTTATTTTTGCGTTACTTTTAAAATCTGGGCTGAGCTTGCTTGTTTGTTTTTAATATAAAAAGTTACATTTCTGGCAAACATAAAAGCCCTTTCACACCAAAAGTGAAATGAATGAAGCCTCAGGCTGAAGGAAAAGTAAATTCATGTGTGTACAGCAATAAAAAAAAAAAGAAGCACAAACGATAGTTTTTCTAAAGTAATTTTTGCTTATTATGGTTGAATTGGATCATCGAAGGTTAGCAGTGAAGGCATTGGTTAATAAAATGAGATTAAATACATGGGATATTTGTGTTATTTAACATTTAATTACTGCAGATTTGCATCATATTCTGAGTTTGCATTTTACTGTTCTTATTTATTTGGAGAAATACTGAATTTGTTTTTGTACAAGTGAGATGAGTAAACGCATGTTCACATTTAATCTACAACTACGTTAACCATAAACAAGGCACACATTGCCACGGCACTTACTCCCGATTTCTCTCAACATTTCCAATAAATGGGAAAACAAACTAATACTATAGATATTTTTTGTGTAAATTCAAAAGTAATGCGTTACTTTAGAAGTAATTAATTAATTAAGTAATTAATTACTTAAAAACAAGTGATCTGATTACGTGCATCACGTTACTTGTAATGCGTTACCCACAACACCAAGTTTCTGTAGCTGAGAAACATCATTATTATTTTCTGTCAAACTGCTTTATAGTCCAACAGAGTTTGCTTCATAACTAATTAACTTTGCAATATTCACAATGTAATTGAGCAAAAATTAACCAACACTGAACTAAATTGAGCTTAATAATGACACTATTGTCTTTTTAGAGCTGCTTTACAGCTGAAATTGAATTTGTTTTAGTATCAATACTGTTATTTTTTTGTTTATCACTATAAAGCTTCTTCAAAAAAAATTTGTGTTGTATAAAGCACTATATAAATAAATGTGATTCAACTTAAAACGAGAAAAAAAAATGTAAATAAAATATGAAAAATAAATAGATATTTTTACGATGAAATAAGGCAAAAATACTTGAAGATACAGGGTTGAGTAACAGGTCAAAGTTTCATGTGAAATGTGTATTCAGCTGTGAACAGGTGTTTTCTTTTTTCTCTCTCTTGAAGATTTTTTTCTCATCCTGTGTTGCAGACGTTTTCCATCTTCCAGGATGTCACATCTGGAGTAGATTGAGAGTGTTTATGTGTGTATTTGTGTAATGGGGTGAATAAAAACTGGGGTGGTAGGTCTCCTCGACTGAGGACAGAGAAGGAAGAAAAATCGCGTCTGGAGTGCGGTGGAGGAGGAGGAGTGGCCTAGTTTCTTCAGCAACCTACTTACAAACTTCAGAACTTAAGCGGGCGGTGGAATTCAGATGAGCTGATGAATCCTTTAGGAATGTTTGTGGCTGAATCTATGCCAAATGTTAGAGTGTGTGTATATGTGTGCACATCTGAAATTAAGCCAATCGCCCCAGAAACTGACACTTTACTGAATCTGAGCAGGTGGCAAGTGTAAATTCTGGTGTATGAGCTACCTTAGGGTTTACATCCCTTTAGCCAGTGCATCTGCGTGATGAGTTTGTCAGGCCTGAGACTAAACTTTCAGTTAATACAGAGTACTGACAGAATTCGGTATCTGTGCAGGGATTTTCAAACTTTCTGACACCAGGGATCCCTAAATATGGACCACATTTGTGAGGGACCCCTTTCCTAAAATGTAAAAGCAGGTACTTTTTCCTCACTGTGTAACCCTTCACACACACACACACACAATATATATATTATGTATATAGAAAGAGAGAGAGGGAGGGAGAGGATACAAAACATAACATCTGTTGTAATTGTTCAAACATTAAAAATGTTGTGTACACATAGACTCACATTAAAATTTAAAATTAAGTGATTTTAATGTTTATCTCAATGAATTAGCCATAGCCTTAAAAAACGTCATGTGGTGCAACCATGATTTATATTGAAATTAATTCATTTCCTTAACATGCTTAACATTTTTAGAAACAAAGTATTTACATTTATTTTGAGTATTGTAAATAATGATCTCATATTTTTGTTTTATAATTTCAGAGTTGCCTTCTTAAATGTAGTTAGCAGACTTATTTTCCCTGTAAATTGCATAAAACTGATTAAAAGGTTTTAAAAATACCATTCACTTAAGCATGCTGTAGTTACTCATATTTCTACCACAGAAATTAGAGAATTTATTTTTATTTTAATACAGTTATTCCTATTATTGGTCGCACCACAAGATGAATGGTTGCTCCAAATGACGCAAAATATATTTAAAGAGACGTGTGAAAAGTGTAAAACATGGCATTAACCGCAGACATTTCTTTAGCCCCAGTTCTTCCAAACTTTGCCCAATCTTGGCTGCTCAATTAACCCTTTGCCGAGAGTTTGATTAACAGGGGTCTGACCAAATACACAGTTTTGTCCGACAAACAAACCTGACAGGAAAGTAGATTAAATTCACACCACATCATATTTTGACACTTTAAATAACAGAAAAATGACAAATAACTAATCTTTTTTGAAAAGTTAAAGTGGGTCTGAAAAAACTGTAATCGAACAGAAAATTTAGGCATCATGTTATTGATATAATATATATATATATTATATATATATATATATATATTATATTATATTATATAATATATATTTTAGTCCCTTATTTCTAGACCCCTGTTTGAAACCCTTGACAGTCTGACAGGCTTTCAGTTGCCTACAAGCACCCTGGTAATGTGTCTGAAGTGAATGCAAACAGGCGAAACACAAAAATCCAATACTTGTCAAAATATTGGATCTGTGCAACGAGCCTTGCGGTGTAAATGCAGCTTAATGACCTGCTCCTGCCCGTTATTTTGTTTGCATTAATCAAGAACAATATTGATGAGAAAAAGAGAACACCACTCATGCGTGAGTCCAGAAAAGAAAACGTGGGCCTAAACACAATAAAAGCAACCTCTGAAAACACTGGGAATCGTGAAATTGCACTGTTTTTGGTATCAACTGCTGAAATATTGGTATCGTGACAGCAACCCTACTACAGGCGCTTGCTCAAAAGCTCAATAATGCATGTGAAGCCTCGCAGCTGGTCCAATTCCTCACGAAAGCGGAGGTTGTTTACGTAGAGGCGATTGGTGGTATGAATTCAGTTTATTCAGTGGAATCCTGTGCGCTTACAGCAGATTTGCTGGTGAATGAACTGAGCTAATCTGCCATCGAATTGTTGTTTCAGACATCACTGGGGCTCGTGAATTTCGCAGGGAATCGTGGCTCAGAGCGGGTCACACCGACTCACCGTGGGAGGCGGATCTGAAAGCGTGAGGGGGTGGGAAGAGGGAAAGAAAGGACTGAGGAGGATGGGACAGAGGCAGAGCTTGAGATGTGAGTGGGATGAGAGTTTGGGTTTGGGAGTTTGCATGTTGCGTAACAGCAGTCGGGCTGTAACGCACCGCTCGCTAACTGTGAGTCTGTGGCCCGCAGCGCTAAAAGGCTAATGACACGCTCTCCATGCTAACGACATCCCTCTCCTCATTACCACGCCAGTGGAGTCGCAGCGGCAATAAAAGCAGACGAATCAGGCGGTCGTCAAGCATGACAGAAACTGTATGTGACTGCGTGTGTTAAAGAGACGCTAACGCCATGTGACGTTCAGATTCTGTCCTTTATGACAGCTGCAACAGATCCTGGGAGGTTTTGGAAAGCTTAGAGACTCATGAGACTCTGAAACAGAGAGTTTGGCATCAGATTTGTTCCACAATCCTCTGATTTCTCCTTTGATATGCTGTGCAGCCTCATGGACTGACTGTTTCAAGGGCAAAGAACAAATCTATAGATATGAAAAGCTTGTGTAACTTTAAAGTGTTCAGCATTTTATGTTTTTGCACTCTCTCTCTCTCTCTCACTCACTCGTTTGTTCTAAATCTGTCCTTTTTGCTGCGCTATCATTGGTTTAAGCTCAAATTCATGAATAGTGCAGCTGCTGTAATTTTGTTATGAAGACATTCTTCATCACCTGGGTGTTTAAATGCGGAGTCCTGCATCTTAAACACTATAATACACACAGAGAGGCCAAAGAGGTCTATAACAGCCTGAGGGAACTGTCCTTGGCTGTTACTCAGCAAGAAATATGGAGATAACTTTGATAACTTTTTTAGGGTGTATGTGGGAGGTACAGGTGTTTTAAGTCAATTACCTGAGCCATAGAAGCCATTTGTCTAATCACCCTGGAGGTGACAGTCCTGATGACACCAACAAGATTAATAAACACCAAAGCCAATATCCTTCAAAAGTTTGGGGTCAGATTTTTTTAACTGATAAAACATGACAGCAAAGACATTTATAATATTACAAAAACAATTCTATTTCAAATAAATGTCAAGTTCAGTTATTAAACGCTAGATTACACAGGCTGATGGGTCATTAACGCAAACTGATGATATTCACAGTGTTAAACTACTTGGCGCAAGCTGATTGGTTCATGTTGCATACGCAGCCAATAAGCTTGTGGCTTTACATTTAAATGGCTGGTTAGCATTC
>JAHKKF010517493.1:0-16055 GCA_019740295.1 Labeo calbasu | reverse complement strand
CATCCCATTCTAAGGGGATTGCTCCTTTAAATGCAAATGAGCTCTGCTCGCCCCGCCCCTCTCTTCTCTCTGTGGAGTGACGAGCCTGTTTACTTTAGCCACGTTTAGCCGCGTTTAGCTAAACTTGCTAACTAGCACATTATTAGGAAAGGTGATCGCAAAGATTCATAAAAAACCCTTCACTTCTGCTGTAAGTGAAGCTGGATCGCGAATGATTTGCGTGAACATAGACGGATATATGTAGATCGGGAGGCGCATTCCCTTCTCAAACAAACTTAATCCACTGCATCTTCAGTGGCTCAGATGTCGGGAGTAAATGACGACCACTATGTTCATTATTACATCCAGCAACACAACACCTCAATCGCTCAGTCAGAGATATTCTTGTCTAACTTACATCCCTGCTCCGGCATCGAAACAATGGAGGTTAGACTGTGACAGCTGATCTGAGGTAAGACGCTCATGTCAATCAACTATCGTGGGAGTGGCCTCTGTCGGTGTGACGCCACATTATGGGCTAATTTTCATTTCTGAACAGAACTCACTTTCAAAAACGAGAATACTTTTTATGTGTGAAGGAAACAAAAGTAATGACTTTATTCAACAGTTTTTTTTTTTTGGTTTTCAAAAAAACTAAAAAATGTTTTCAATGTGTCAGTTTCGTTGCTGTCAAAAGCTCTCGGATTTCATCAAAAATATCGTAATTTGTGTTCCGAAGATGAACGAAGGTCTTACGGATTTGGAGCGACATGAGGGTGAGTAATTAATAACACAATTTTCTTTTTTGGTTGAACTAACCCTTTAACAACTAGTTCCTTTTCAGTCAGTCACTCTCAATTACTCAGTCATACCGACATGACATTGAGAGTGATCAACTGAAAGGGAACGAGGGTTACATACGTAACCGAGATGTTATTCAGTAATTCCGTAAAAATATTGCATAGAGCTTCTGTAAAAGCGGTTGTCACTGCCTGAAGAGATTGGTGAAGAGATGTTATTGGTGTTAATGAACCTTAAATATTGTTAAAATTTAAATGTGTAAATATTGCTCCCTTAGTGGCACCAAACGGAAATGCAAAAATAAATGGTGAATATTTAGAACAGTTTTGCATTTTATTTTGGTACCACTAGGGGAGCACCAAGACTTAGATCATTTTCTCAAATACTTCAAAGACAGTAGTCGAACTAAAACACAAACACATTTGCTGTGTTCAAATATGCCTACTTCCATACTATACGATTTGGAAAAAAAAACAAAATCATATGGCAGTAGGGTAGTAGTATGTCCGAATTCACAGTATTCGAAAAACGGGCGAAAAGAACCCAGGTGTAGTGAAACCATTTTAAAGATTCGAATCAACTGAACCAATTGCTTCGCAAAAAGATTCACAATGTTTCAAATTGCTCAAAACTCCTCATGCCAGTGACGCCTGCTGGTCAAAGCTTTGTAAATCCATTAAAAGCTCAGGCCAAACATGTATAAAACCATGGGTCTTCAAACTCGGTCCTGGAGGGCCGGTGTCCTGCAGAGTTTAGCTCCAACCCCAATTAAACACACCTGAACTAGCTAATCAAGGTTTAAGACAGGTGTGTTGAAGCAAGTTGGAGCTAAACTCTTCAAAACACCGGCTCTCCAGGACCGGGCTGTTTGTACTGCTAAAATAACTGGAAGTGAATGACACAGAATGTCTAGCACAAACAAGCTAAAAATGGCCACACCTGTTCTTACGTTAAAAATAAGGTGGACACTTTTCAGAGAAATCTACAAATAGATATGAACACATATTAGGTCAAATGAAACCTTGAACAAAGGACACACTTAAAAGATTAAGAAATGTTTTCAGAAAGTTCATCTTTAAAAAGTTGCTTTATTTTTGGAAGTTCCTTTTTTTAATATGTTTAGACTTAAATCTATATTAGCTATTAGAGTTTAGCAAACCTCAAAATGACTGAAATACAAATTGTTCCTTCAACGAAAAAAGAGCCATTTCAAAGACAATATTTAGTATAAAGGAACTGCTGAAACGGAAAATGTAAAGAGAGATGTGGCAATCACACAGTGTGAAGTAGAGGAGAGAACATGCTCGTCATTTAACACTGATGTGTTTTACTGTGAAAAAAGATTATTGAAGCCTCGATAAGGAGATGCTGCAAGGTCAACGCAATTCCTGCCTGAGATAAAGTAGTCAGGCTGTTGGCGGGCAGCAGGAGTCTCTGAAGCCAACTGATAAAAGCTCCAGCGCTGAGGATGCTGAACGTCTTGGGTGGAAAGGTACCGATAACGTAGATGGGCCTTAAGATCCAGGCCACCTATTTTGGAGGGGAAATGAAGGGCTGACAAATCAAAAAGTGACAGATTGATACGACTGAGAATACCTTCAAAGCGTACATACAGTATGGAGACGAGAGGCTTTATCTAGAATATTTCAGGTCTTTTCTTTCTCCTCCATTTAGGTTTCTTATTCATTTTTGTAGAACTATAGAAAGAACTATAGAAGAGTTTAGCTCCAATTAGACACACCTGAACTATCTAAACAAGCTCTTTCTAGGCATACTAGAAACTTCTCCAGGACGCCGGCCTTCCAGGACCGAGTTTGGTCACCCCTGCCATAGAAGGAACAATGCCATAGAAGACCCATTTTTGGTTCCCAAAAGAAACTTTCAGGGAACAGTTCTCAAAAGAACTAAAAGAACCACTGTACTTTTAAGAGTGTATAAACCTAAATTTATTCAGACACCTTTATCATTTCTCACATTATCACAGTTTATTCGTTATAATTTTGAAAATGGTACACTGCTGGGTTATTTTTTTAACCCAAATGCTGGGTTCAGCCTGTTGGGTCATTTTACTGGGTTGTTTTTAATATTTTTACCTAGGTGCTGGGTAGTTTTTCTGTACCTATGTTGCTGGGTCATTTTTAACGTTTGGTTATTTTTTCTACCCAACCGCTGGGTTAAGCCTGCCTCTGATGAAACAACCCAGCTGCAGAGTTACAGTCAGTGCACGGGCTTATTGACTTCGCTACAGGAGTGAGCAGTTCTCAGCACCACCGATTTGGTGCACTTCTTCAGCGAAATAAAGGTTTGTATACATTTTATTTCATTTGTAAAGTCTTTACTGTGCTGTAAATTGTATTACGTTATGCAACATAAGCACGAGATGTCACTTCGCATGATGGAAACGCCTTTTGCCTTGCATTAAATAAATGGATTTTAGTCATTATAGTACTGAGTTTAATTTAATTTGATGTTAAAATATGTTCTCTAATGTCAGTATTGTTGGGCAGGTTTTGGAGTCAGTCACGGTTTATTTCAGTTATGACCGCTTTTTGTAGTTTGCAGTTACCCTGCCAAACAGCAGCCCTTCATTAGCTCAGATTTCGGCAACACACCAGCATGAAAATTAGCGCTATTTCAGTAAAAAGCAGAGAACGGTTTAATACACTAAAATTAAAATGCTACTTTTAAATATTACATTTTTTTTTGTCTAAAATGCTTGTTAAACGAGTTTAAATATATGCAATTGTAAACTATGCTGTATTCAACCAAATAAATTCAATTTGTCTTGTATTTTGTCCATGTGTTCTTGCTTAACAACAAATGTGCATTTTTTTATTATTGCTGTTGCCTCCAGTAATTCTGTGTGTGGGTTTTTTTTTGTTTTTTTATAAGTTTCAGTATATTTTAGGCCAGCAGTATAATAATTTTTAAACAATAGTTGATTTAAATAAAATAACCCAGCATGTTTGGTAAAAATATTTAAGCCAACCAGCTGGGTCAAAAGAACTCAGCATGTGTTCTGTCCAGTATTCACTCAGCGCTGGGTTACCAAATAACTTTTTTTTGTACATTTTTAACTTACAAGGTTTGTGAGGGAGTTTATTATTTGTATTGATAGTGACAATGACCCAGCAGCTGAGCTACCAAAAAAAAAAAAAAAAAAACTACCCAGCACCTGGTTCAAAAAAATATTACAATTTACCCAATAAAATGACCCAACAAGCTAAAACCAGCATTTGGGTTAAAAAAATAACCCAGCATTTTTTAGAGTGTAATGTGCCTGTCATGCATCCATTTTTCTTTGTGAAGAACATTTTAATAATCAGAAGATGCTTTTTGTGAAAAATGCCAATAAAGTACCTGTAGAGTGTATAAATCAAAATGTATTCAGAGGCCTTCATCATTTCTCACATTATCAAGGTTATTCACTATAGGTTAGAAAATGGTAATAAAATGAGACAAGAACTGTGTCAGAAAGGTATGTAATGGGTTACAATCAACCAAAAATTATTCAGACAACTGTTAGTATGACAGTATTTATACAACTGTCAATACTTTGATAGTTTTACCAATTACCAAGCAATGCTTAATTTAGTTTAGTCTGTGGTGTAAAAAGGTCGCATTAGCAATTTAAGAAAAAGCACTTCAGCAAAACATGGTCAGGTCAAAATGTCTGAATAATTTTTTGGTCCCAAATTTTTATCAATTTTACTGGTAGTTTACTGTACGGAGAATTTTTGGGTATAATACGTAACAGTTTACTTTATTTTGCTATCCTCATTTACATAAATGGACTATAGTGTTCTGCACCCAGTAGTAAGAAAAAAATATATCAAAAATTATATCTGATGTCTGAATACGCCTATGGGCGAGACTTCCAGTTCATTATCCACTATAGGGAAATAATGAGAAGAATAACAACGAGCAGTAAACGGTAAAGTTCAGTGTGCTCATAATTAAGATAATACATTAAAATAATATGGTAAGACACACCAATTTGCAATATCAAGCACCAAAACGAGCTGTTCTGTACAGCTAAAAATAGCTGGACACAGATTAGATTGAAAGCCACACCCATAAAATCTACAAATGGCCACGCCCATTCTTACGGGAAGAAATCAAGGTGACATGGTGATGAAATGCTAAATTTCTCCAAATCTGTTCTGATGAAGCAACAAACTCATCTTGGATGGCCTGAGGGTGAGTACATTTTCAGCAAACGTTCATTTTTGGGTGAACTATTCCTTTAAGAAGTAGCCCATGAATGTTTTGTACTCTATCAACTGCCGTTTTTTTTCTTATTTGTCCATGTGGAACTCTTGATACACAGCAGAACCAGCCTTGTACCTTTGAAAAGCAGCGAAGCCTCCATGACATATTGCTTTTTCCTCCCAATCAAAATATGATTCGCACTTTTTTCACACCTGGAACTGTCCAATTATAGTGCCGCTACACTCGGGTGGAGGTATCTATTTCCCCCAGCCCCTCTTTGGGGTGTATTTCATTTGCCGTCTTGAATGGACACCAGTGGATTACTGCGCTCAAGAAGCTGTGAAATCCCTTCTGAGACCTTGAACAACCGGGATCACTAGTGTGTGCCCTTTCAACAAATGCCACCAAGGGCAAACCATCCCTCCTGAATACAGAGGAGAAGCCCCCACCACACAGTACTATTAAAACACACTGTGAGGGCCATTCACTGTATATTGCTGTCGTTTTAAATAAAGTTACGTGAAATTCAAATCCCGCTCAAGTCATTTTCTTGATCCCAACAATTAAAAAATGTAATATTTAGCAGTTTATTTTATCAAAGTTGTCTCCACTCCTTTGTGTCTTCATTTTTATGTCTGTTTTTTAATTATTTTCTTTAATTCACGTTCCTTTACTGTTCTTCGGTGTCCTTTTATCTTTCCTTTCTGTTCTCTTACATTTGATCTCGTTTATGGCTCATATCATTTCTGAACTTTATTTTCGCTGAATTATATTTCCTGACGTGTTCATGTGGCAGGAGCAAATATATCAAATGCAGGGTTCACCTGTTGTATTTGCAGATATTTGAGCTGTTGATATGGTGTACTGTAATAATGTGCTATTTTTAAAAGTAATTTGTGTTTGTGTTTGTTAAAGAAAACTTGTTTTTCAAGTAATGAATGAGAACTGGTGAACCCAGTTGTCTTTTCCTGACCCGTGCAGTAACTTTACTTGCTTGTTATTGTTATGGCTTGATTTACTACACTGTAAAAAAAAAAAGAAAAAAACACAATTTGTTGAGTCAACTTAAAATAATTTGTAACCCTGCTGTTCAGTTAACTCAAATAAGTTTAGTCAACTTGAAATGTTAAGTTGTACTAAGTGACAACTTAGATATATGTGTTGACTAAACAAGTTTGTTAAACTTAAAAGCTGGATTTGTTACCCAGCTGTCTTAAAATTTTAAGTTGAATCAACTCAAATATCTAAGTTGTCAGTTAGTACAAGGAAGAAGGGTCTTATCCAGTGAAACGATCAGTTATTTCCAAAAAAATGACTTTATATACATTATAACCTCAAACGCTTGTCTTGTCTTGTCTTGTGTCTTCTGCAGTTTCTCAACAAATTGTTGTATTAGTAAAATGTAAAAAAGTCATGGACGACTGGTATTTTCATTTATTTATTTATAAAATGATTTTTTGCAGGCAGGAAAATGCATGTAAATTAGTAAGAAATCATCAAAAAGTCTTTTTTTTCCTGTTCTTAAAATACTTAGTTAGATACCTATTTTTGTGAGTCAAGTGTAATTATTCCAAGGATTTATAGCTGACATCCATATTGAAATTAAAATCACAAAGACTGCATTTTGTGGATTTATTATTTTTAACTGTGTCACAAACTATATTGAATTAATACTGGATCCATACTCGAATTTCTTTCTCTCTTTTTTTCGTTCTTTTTTTTTTTTTAACTGGCATATTAAAAGATATCCTAACTGGAATCCAAATGGAAATTTGCAGCAGTTTATAAAAACACATTTTAAAAATCATTAAAAAAGGCCTTTGAAGTCATTGAAATGACTAATATCTTTAAAAATGTATGGATTCAATTGTTCATTCAATCGCTCCCATCTTTCACCCCATCAGTTATGACCCTGGTGTCTGTCTATTGTAAAAGTCTAAAGCCCACCTGAAAGTGTAAGATGCGGCCTTTGAGACAAGCCCTTATGTGACAAAGTGCGGTAACCTTCTCTAACGAAATGCCACAGCTTATTGCCAAGACGAGTCTGTTGTACCTTCTTCGGGAGGAGACGTTAGTTGGCTTTGACAGGAGGGAGGAATCGCGGGCAGTTCAGTGAGGCGATACTTGAGAGATTATTGGAACGGCACCCTCTCCTCCTGTGAACTCAATTGAGGCGTCAGTCCATCACTGCGCCAAATCATTGAAGAGCGAAAGACGAAGCGTCCGCAAATAACACCAGGCCGATAAATAAAAAGACGTGCGCCTTTCCATCGGCGGGAACGCTTTTAATAAGGCAGTGAGTGTAATCAGTGGCTTCACTAGTGCCTGCCTCCGTATAGCCAGGCATGATTGTCCGCCAGGGACGGTGATTTATGAGGGCAGCCGCGGCAGCGGCTTCTTGCTTGATTACATGGCTGCCCGCAAATGCATGCAGCAAACAGATATTAAATCAGCGGGGCATATTCCGATGACACCGCACTGTAGGGAGCGTGGGCGAGGGGCGTCTGCTACTCGGCGTGGGCGGGGAATTGCGTTTCCAACGGTTTTGATGAGTTCGCCGACGGCTCGGTCTATGGCGGTCATTACTTGTCATGAGACTGTAAATACTAAGGAGGGTTTTGCCATTACTGTGACATGTGGGTTACACGCAGACCCTTGATAATCGCTAGATGGGAAAAGGCCAAATTGAAAAAATTAAAGGACCTCTGTGTGGCGCAGAAAAGCATGTGCTTTTGCACTATAAAGGCTTATAGATTTTTGTGTTCATTAAAAAGAGAACTAATAATTAATGATCATGGTCTAAAGCAGTGGTTCCTGAGCTTTTCTGGTCTTGTATGGCCCCACATGTTTATTAGTAACATTTTAGACGTGCAGCAAACAAGCAAAATATAATCTTTTTTTTTTTTTTTGGCATTTTTGCAATTTTTCTTTGATAGGACAGTAGAGACAGCACAGGAAGCGAGTGGAAGAGAGAGAGGGGTGGGTTCGGGAAAGGTCCACGAGGCGGGATTTGATCTCGGGACACCCAAAGCGCAAATGCACCATATGTCGGCACGCTGCCCACAAGGCGCCGACACAAAATATATTCTTTTTAAAGGGTTACTCCAACCCAAAATGGAATTTTTTTCATTAATCAATTACCTCCATGTCGTTACAAACCCGTAAAAGCTTTGTTCGTCTTTGGAACACTATTTTGATATTTTGGATGAAAACCGGGAGGTCTGTGTCTGTCCCATTGACTGCCAAATAAATACCACTGTCAAGACCCAGAAAAGTATGACAGATATCGTCAAAATTGTCCATCTGCCATCAGTGGTTCAACCATAATTTTACGAAGCTACGGTAATACTTTATGTACGCAAAGACAACAAAAATAACGATTTTTTTTATCAATTCGTCTCCTCCGCGTCACCGTAGCATCATTTTGGAGAGTATCCGATGGACGCAAACAGCGTACGCTGTTCTGTGTCAGTCCCACCACACGGATACGTTTTCTTAGAACGAAAACAGCGTATTCATGTGACGGCGCTGACACAAAATGGCACTACGGTGGCACAGAGAAGCCGAATTGTTGAATAAAATTGTTATTTTTGTTTTCTTTGCGTACAAAAAAAAAATCCCCTAGCTTTGTAAAATTATGGTTGAACCACTGATGACAGATGGACTATTTTGACGACATCTTTCATACTTTTCTGGGCCTTGACAGTGGTATGTACTTGGCAGTCAACAGGACAGTCACAAACCTCATCCAAAATATCTTAAATTGTATTCCAAAGACGAACTAAGCTTTTACAGGTTTGGAACAACATGGGGGTAAGTGGTTAATGACAAAATTTTCATTTTGGAGTGGAGTATCCCTTTAACTTTCATTTTTGACTTTAATATGATTTTGTCATTATTAGGGGTTCATGTGGCCTATTGTTATCGTTAGAACACCCTGATCTCATGGCAATTCGTACATATTTTACGAGGTGGCAAATTCATACGAATTTGTACGACCTCACTCATACAAATTCATACGATTTTAGCGAAAGCTTACGTATTTTTTACAAGTTGCACAATACGTATGGATTTGTACGAATGACGTACACCTAACGCCGTCACTGAAATTGCACAAATTCGTAATTGAGGTTGTAGGAATTCTTACGAATTAGCCAACATGTAAAAATATGTTGTGAGATAGCGTTGGTTAGAATAGTCACGTATCAGCAATCTCCACGTAAAACTGATTGTGCAGACCAAGCCGTAAGTCGTAGAGACTTGAAACTTGGAGGGACGGTAGTACTCACACTACTGACAACGTGACCCAGGTTCGTACTGTCGGTCTGACAGGGGCGCTACAGCAACCAAAAGTATGAAATTGCTCATAACTCCTAAACCATCAGGTGCAGGCTCAAGTGTTCTATGTCACTGGAATCCTTGGCTCACGCCAGACAAAATGCATGCCTCAGATTCAATCATGAGCCCAGCGAAATTTTTGGGTATTTTGGATTTTAAAAAGAAAAAACCCTACTTTTGCGAACTAATCCTAGGTTTTTCGCCTGATCAAAACCAAAACAGTGCAGGAAGATTCTCTGAAGAGCGAATATCAATAATGATTAAAAAACAGTTGAACTTTCGACTCACCGTCACAAAGGGACAACAAAACGTTTGAAAGGGGCAGGGCCACTTTTAGTAAAATGCCTATAACTCCTGAACGGAATAAGGTATCCTTATTCGGAATAAGGTAGCCAAATTCAGAACACATATGTAAGAGCTCAATCTGAGGTCACAGGATAAAATCGCAGAGCTTGGCCACTTGGTGGTGATTGTACATTGTACGTTTTTTCGCACATATAAGCAATATTCATATCATATGATAGAACTTCTAATTCCTAAACTTTGCTTCTAGAACCACTGCTGTCAATCAAATCTTTGTTAAATGATTGAGAAGGTGTGAAAAAAAACAACTTTTGCGAACTAGTCCTAGGTTCTTCACTCAATCTGGAAAAAAAACACTGCAGTACAATTCTCTGGACTCTCTAGGTCAAAAATAATCAAAACAAATGTTGAAATTTTCCCTTTGGGGAGCTATAACAGGTTGTTTAGAATAGGGGCCTGTCCAAATACACCCCAAATCCTTTAAAGCCTAAAGGAAAACTTAAAACTTCACAAAACCTGCTGAGCACATGTGACAGGTGATTCTAAACAAGCATGCAAAGTTTTAAAGAGATCGGACCACAGCTGTCACTGTAACAGTCATAAACATTAAAAAAAACATTATATTTCTATCATAAATTACCTGGATTTGCCAAAAATCATTGATTTAGGTGGTTACAGGCTTACTACATGATCTCTTTTTTCAAATGTGCTTAAATACCTTAAAGCGCTTGAACCCCCGTAATCACTGCTTGCAGCTATATTTAATATTTATCCTTACAGAAAAGTTCACCCAGAAATTAAAATGTGTTAAAAATTGAGGCTATCCAACATGTAAATGATTTTGTTTCAGAACAGGTTTGGGGAAATTTAGCATTACATTACTTGCTCACCGATGGATCCTCTGCAGTAAATGGATGCCGTCAAAATGAGAGACCAAACAGCTGATAAAAACATCACAATAATCCACAAGTAATCCACACCACTTCAGCCCATCAGTTTACATTTTGTGAAGTGAAAAGTTGTGTGTTTTTAAGAAACAAATCCATCAATAACACGCTTTTTACTTTAAACGAGTCCTCTATAATATTGCTTCCTCCAGTACAAAAAAAAAAAAATTAAGGTAGTTTGAATTAGAAGAGAAATATGCACAGATCAAGTTGGTGGATTTTTGATTGGAGAGGAAAACAGAAGATGAACTTTTTCACTGGAGGAAGTGTTGAATTCGTATTTTGGTCGGAAGCAACAGTTAAAACCTCTTATTGATGGGTTTGTTTATTACAAACGCACTGTTTTTCTCTTTACAAGATGTTAATTGATGGATTGGAGCTGAGGATTACTTGTGAATTATTGTGATTTTTCTATCAGCTGTTTAGACTCCCATAATGGGTCTTTCATAGGAACTAAACTGAACTCTTAGTTGGAAACTACAGTGAATCACAACAGAGATCCTATAAGTAAGCAAGGACAGGTTTAGAAAATTTAAGACAACAAACTGAACTTTTCCTTAAGTGCGCCTTAAGTATTATTATGAAAAAAGTGAAAGGTCAAGACACACTGCTCATCTTCTTTTAACAATATTAATGAGTATGGAGTTCAGGCCATTAAACTTTAAAATATATAAGCAATAAATAATTCAAAGTTTCTTTTTGTTTCAACTGTGCTGGAAGAGAGAAAGACACAACCTCAGGCTACAGAACAATTTTAGGGCCAGTTTTGTGCTGTAATATTTAATATTAAATTCGTCATTCTTAGGGTTTTTCAGAACATTTTGCTGTCGTCGTTGACAAAATAACCAAAAGATGGATAACTGTTGTTGTTGTTTAAAAAAAAAGCGACAAGAACAGCCTTAATTCTTTTTGGTTAATTCATAAGGATTAGGGGGTAGAAAAATCAATTGCCTTTTTTTTTTGCAAACGGCAATATGGCAGCTTTTGTGAAAAACAGAGATTAGGGAGCAGCATTAAATCACTTGTCAGAAAATGGGGGAACAGAAAAAAAAATGTATAACTCAGATTCCCAAGGAAAAAAAAAAGTGTTGCTGTGTTGGTTCTGTGTCATGCATTTTACAGAATGGCATAGTGCCACCCTATGGATGCAAAATGACAGTTCACATAAATGTACAAAGCACTGGAAAAATAAATATATACCCCTTATTTTGGGTGGCTTCCGGTGTCAAATCTGTACAAAACAAAGTTATGCTGTATGCACCGTACAGCGGTAAATGAATGAAAGACTCGGGGAAAAAAAACTTACTTAATATAGCTAATGTATATACACACTAAAGAGTCACTCCCCTTTGGCCCATTTTAGGAGATTAAAATTCGTCCTCATTTTCAAAAGTGAAACTAGCAGAATATTGATGCGAATATGTAATCCTTAAGCGTACTGTAATCACGTGACATCTGTTACTTTTCTCATCACTGTTGAGTGAATCGTGTGTGATTTACAGGTGAGGCTTTTTTAGGAATTTAAATTCCTGTTGCTAATTCCTGTTTGTATGCCAGGTGCCAGTCCTCTGAATTACTACATTAAAATACATACCTTTAGTGTGCACATCTGCAATGCTGCAAAATTATGAGAACTCGTTTCTGAGCCACTGTAGCCACCTAGAGGAAAAAAAAGTTGTGTCTCATAACGTCTCATGATCTGGACAGGCTGGTAGCAAAGTATTCAGACGACCCGTGAAGGGCGGAGCTTTACGTCACATCAATGTGGTTCCGGTTAAGAAGTATGTATATGTGTTTTGGAATTTATAACAAAATAGAAAAAAGGCGTTTTATGTAACGTTTAAACCGGTAGCGCAAGAAAGCTTTTTATTTATTAACCGGCGCTTGTCGTTATTTAAGTTACAATCCAACAATGTTTACGAGAGGCTGTTTCTACAGATCCAAACAGGCGTATCAGACTCTAAGGTCATTATGAGGATAATTATTATTAGATTATATAATTTAACATAATCGTGCTGACATTAAAATAAACAGTAACGTTAGGTGAAATCAACGCCAGGCGTAGTGTTTGTTCCGGTCTGGACAGTAACGTTAACCTAGTTTGGGAGACAAAGCCATTTATGCCGTATGGGGTCATTAAATGTTTAAATCCCCTTGTGTGGTCTGATCAGATTATAGTCTAGCTGTGAGATCCTAGTTAGTTACCTGATTCAGCCGGGAAGGAGACAGCAGTCCAAATATGACTGATTTAAACTGCCAGTCTAATTCTCTTGTATCTGCACTAACTGCATTTGCTTTCCTTGTCTCTTCAACATGTCTTTTTTACAGACCAGTGATTATAACAAGGTCATCTTGACTTGTGTGTTCATCTAAGTTTGTTGTTGTGTAAATATTAATGTTGTTTGAGTTACCTTCCCTCAGTTTGAACCTAAATTCATGTTGTTTATCTAGAATGGGGAATTTCACGTCGGCAGCGCCTGGGTTGTCAACCTCAGCGTGTACTCAGTTTGTCCAGGTAAGCTTATACTGGTTTGTTTTGGCTTATAACCCTGATAGCACACATACATCTTGGAGATGTGAATCCAGATAGCACACGTACGTCTGCAAGATGTCTGTTAAAGATCTCTTGATCTGGAAAGCATCTGCTGTGATATCAGTTTTACATACATTCTAAATCATAAACATCTTAAAGACATCTAATAGACATCTATTTGACATCTGACAGGAAACGTCCAACAGACATATTGCAGATGAGCAAACTACGTCCTGCAGATGTAAATGCAGACGTCAAATAGACGTCTCCGAGATGTATGTGTGCTATAAGGGAATTTACATCTGCAAGACGTATTAGAGTGTTTGCTCATCTGCAATACGTCCATAGGACGTTTCCTCTCAGATGTCAAATAGATATCTATTAGATGTCTTTAAGATGTTTATCTTACAGACATCTATCTTTACAGACATCTTGCAGACGTGTGCTATCTGGGAGTATTCCCGAAAACTTAAATTCACACTTCATTCTTGTTGTTTTTCTGTGAAACCTAAAAATTTCACACAGCCCACATCAATAATTTGCGAAAGAATCATTTAGAGCTTTGTGTGTGTGTGTGAACTGGATTAAATGATTCATTGCAAAGGTTTAGCTTAAAAGATTGATTCACCAATGAGAATAACAACTTCAAGGGATAGTCCACCCCACCAAAAAATGAAACATTTGTCATCATTTACTCATGTTACATCATTTACCCTTGTGTAGTTCCAAACCTGAAAGAACAACTTTGATTAATCTTAGTAACGAAACAGTTTCAGTTTCCATTGACTTCAACTGAAAGGAATAAAAATACAGTGGAGGTCGAAGGGAACTGAAACTGTTTGGTTACCAACATTCTTCAGTGTTTACAATAATTAGGGCTGCATGATTAACTTATAAAACGTATAATATAAATAAAAGCACTATATGGCTCAATGCAACCATCAAATCGCAATGGCTATGATTTAGTTAAAAAAGTAAATATGCTACATGCTTTAGAGTAAAGAATGGCACTGTGTTTTTTTTTTACACATAAGCAGCTCATGATCCAGTGTTTTCAGCAACTCAGAGTAGTTCAGTTCTCAGTAAATGCTACTCGTAATGATTTATAACCAGCTGTTGTCAAAAAGCAGAACTTTAAGTGCTACCAAATGTTTTCTATCAAAATAAAAGATCAATGGCTTAACTATTGCTTAAGCCATAAATATTTGTTTCATAATTTTATAGTTATTTTTACGTTTCAAAATTATTATATCATATATTTATTACATTTTTTTAAGTTTGCACTGTAATAAAACAATATTAACATTTCTTATATATATATATATATATATATATATGAGATACAATATAATATTGGCCAAATTACACAGCCCTACAAACATGCAAAGCAGACCAGAAGGGTTTTTTTCACAATTTAAATCATATTAGCAATTTTTTTCAGAAAAATCACTATTTGATTTCTTTTCCTTTTCTTATATATATATATATAAATATTTTTTTTATTTTTTTTTTTTTTACAGGATATTGTGTCCAGTAACTGTGTTGTGATATTCTCCAAAACCACGTGCCCATACTGTAAGATGGCGAAGAATGTCTTCAATGAGATCGGAGCTTCATATAAAGTTGTTGAACTGGATGAGCACAATGATGGTAGACGTCTCCAGGAGACCTTAGGGCAAATGACAGGTGCCAGAACAGTAAGTCTTTTCATTTATTTAAATGTATATAACATTTCCATTGCTTGATTTGCATATTGCATGTGTTTGTCCTTGTCAAGATGGTGTTGTTAACCTTAATCCTTTCAACTCTTTCAGGTGCCAAGGGTCTTTATTAACGGGCAGTGCATTGGAGGAGGCACAGATACAAAACAGCTCCACCAGCAAGGGAAACTTCTGCCTCTTATTGAACAATGTAGGCCATGCTGTTTGAATACCAGCCCTGAGGGCTCCGGCAACGCTCAGTATCAACATAATTAGTCATAATGTTTTGTAATATGTGTAATATTGCATTTGTTGGTCACCCTTGAACAGAAACAACGGTTAAGTAGTTGTGTTTAAAAATGTATGCTGCTGTCAGGACAAAAACTAACTGCCTGATTGATTGACACTGTTATGGGTATTGTTGTTTTGGGGTTATTATACACTGTATGTTTATTTGTAAAATATGGTATTTCCCCAAGCATTTTGACCTGAGTTACGAACAAAAACATGTACATAAATATTTAAAATAAAGTATTAAAGTCTTTTACAAAAACGTTGAAGTGTTCATTTTTTTGATGTAAGCACACAAACACCCACTGGTTTGAAATAAAACCTTATTTTTCGTCATTTGCGAGATATAAACTCTATAAAACTCTATATAAACTTGCTATACAAAAAGTATGAATTGTAAGATTAAAAAGGCACAATTACGTTTTTATTTATTTATTTATTTACTGATGTATTTATTTATTTTTAACAGGCTTCCATAGAAATGTCTAGATAAACTAAACGGTCAACCCTGTTGCTAGTCTGAAAGCCCTGTTAAGTCCTAACGAATGTATTAATTTAAGTGTGTGTTGACATAATATGGAGTTTAAATTAAATAAAATCATATTTTTCGTAATTTGCGAGATACAAACTCTGACCTTCATACATTTTTGAGTTTACATCTTGCAACTGCAAGAAAAAAGTCTGAATTATCAACTATAAACTCAAAATTGCAAGAAAAAGGTCGGAACTGTGAGATTGAACAGTCACAATTACCATTTATTTATTAAACAGGCTTCCATAGAAATGTCTAGATGAACTAAATTTTCAACCCTGTTGCTAGTCTGAAAGCCCTGTTAAATTCTAATATATGTATTAATTTAAGCATGTGTTGACATAATATGGAGTTTAAATGAAATAAAACTTTATTTTTCCTCATTTGTGAGATACAAACTCTGACCTTCACACATTTTG
>JAHKKF010517492.1:3233-27553 GCA_019740295.1 Labeo calbasu | reverse complement strand
AGAGCCGCAGCCCTGCATAGTTTTGCTTCAACCCTAATCAAACGCACCTGAAGAAGCTAATCAAGGTCTGAAGGGTTACTAGAAAGCAACAGGCAGGTGAGTTTTAATTAGGGTTGGAGCTGATCTCTCCAGGACCGGAGTCGCCACCCCTGGTCTAAATAATGGGTTTTTATTTTTGGGTGAACTGTCCCTTTAACCCTGTTTCCCATGATTGTTCCCAGAGGCACTTCAACAATACACATTTTCAATCATTTTCTCAAACACATCAGCTCAGTAGAGACTCCAAAACCTGAAACGGACGGGTCGGATGAGGGAGGTTGGCAATGCATATTAATAATTCATTACAATGTCTGTACGTTTTTGGGAAGTCACACGACGTGACATTTTACGACCTGAAATCTTTAAGCAGTTCACACCCAAATACAGATGTTTTTCTTTCTTCTTCTTCTTCTTGACACTCACAGTGTGAAACAGTCGCCGTGCAGGAAGGAAAAAGTATGTGAACTCTTGGATTTCATTACTGGTTGACCCTCCTTTGGCAGCAATAACTTCCTCCAAAGATTTCCCGTAATTCAGACCTGAACATCAGACGGGAGGGATTCTGCACCACGATTTCTGCAATATTCTGGGGATGTCTGGTGTGAACTGCCTTCTTGAAGTCATGCCAAAATATCTCATTTAGGTTGAGGTCAGGACTGGTCACCTCTAAAGGTGTATTTTCCTCCGCTGAAGCCATTCTGCACAAAATGCTTCCCAGTGCTTTGGCTCTGTGTTCCCCCAGCTTCTGCTGAACTTCAAATATAACCTTACATTCTCCTCCTGTGAAATGTCCGCGAGACTTGGGAATTTATATTTGTATTGGTGATGCTAAACTTTCCAGTCCCTGAGGCAGCAAAGTAGACAAGTGTTTATCGACTACGTTACAAAAAGATGAAACGCTGCCTGTCCGATCAGTATTTAGCTTTTAAATTGCTTTTTAATGCTGTTTTGTACCTCATCTTTCCCTTCGTCTGTCTGGTTTATGTCCATGTACGGACTGGCAGCAGACTGCATTGTGGTCTTTGTGCATTATTTCTTGCGGCTGGTGCCAGTGTCATGCCACAGTGAGCAATGACAGGAAGTATCAGCCCCAGTAAATGCCACTTTACTTTATCACATCAAGACTGCGTGGCCGCCGGCAATAAATGCAGCGCTTTCGTAATTGCATTCCTTAACGTGAATTCATTACTTCTTTTATAATGGAAAAACATACTAATTATATTGATAATATATTAATTGAAATGTAATGCAAATATGATCTGACCAAATTAGGCCGTAGGGTTGAGTAAATAGCGCTGCTCTTAGCTTTCCGCCTGAGCGATTGAATAACTCATCCGGAGGGAACGTGGGCAGGGATCGTGTTGTGCCGGGTGTGCGTTGATGCTGATGGGACGGGACTGCTCTCTCCATTACGGGACCTGTGTTTCCCCCACGTGCACACTCCCGTCGGCTGCTAATAAGTGGAGCTGTTTTAAACTTTAGATTAGTTTGTGTCGTGCTTTTACGAGAGACACCTTTATTCCTTTGTCCTACAGTGTGATTTAGAAACAAAGGCCTAGCGTTTAGAAATCAGTGTGAAATCTCTTGGTGCATATGTGGATAAATGGAACAATCTGAAGACATTTATAATAGTGTAGAATCTATTGGATGTTCGGTTTCAGTCTATGGATATTTCATCATCATCATCTGTATAATATTAACTTTGTGCTAATTTAGATCTAGCGTTTAAAGGTCACGATTTACTCAGCCTCAAGTTGTTCCAAACCTGTATGAATTTCTTTCTTCTGCTGAACACAATAGAAGTTATTGTGCAGAATGTGAGTAACCAAACCGCCTCTGGTCCCCACTTGCCTTCACAGTTTCTTTCCAAACTATGAAAGCCACTGGGGATTGGTTAACATCTTTCAAAATGCAAGTTTGGAACAACTTGAGGCTGCGTAATTGACAGAATGTTCATTTTCGGGTGAATTATGCCTTTCACGTATCTTTGAGTAAGCTTGATTGCATTTTTCACCTTCATTCCAGATCTGATCACTTTCACATACGCAAAATGTAAATGACCACATACGTGTTATATAAAGGTTGCGTAAATGGAAACTATTCCATCATTTTTTGAATTTTAAAAACTGACAGTCATTTTAAAATGCTTACCGTCAGTTCTTGCATCTCCTTTCTTTACGAACCCCACAGTAAAGGATGTTAATAGGGTTTAGAAATGAAGAAAAGGTTTCAGAGCATTGTCTTTGGGGAGAAAATGAATAAATAATGGATTTTTTTTTTTTTTTTTTAATTGGGTGAACAAATTACAAGTGTCTTTTTTTTTTACACTTACAGAGCAAAACTGCACCACAACGCATGAACCAGTCGATCTGTCAAAATGGCTTAAAGTGTATTATTGTATGCAGCGTGTTATGTATTCTGTGCACATCAATGTGGGAGTTGGTTTTCTCACTTTAAAGGGTTAGTTCACCTGAAAATGAAAATTCTGTCATTATTTACTCACCCTCATGTCGTTCCAAACCCGTGAGACCTTCGTTTATCTTCGGAACACAAATTAAGATATTTTTGATGAAATCTGACAGCTTTCTGACCCTCCGTAGACAGCAATGCAACTAAAATGATCCCAGACCCAGAAACGCAGTAAGAGCATCGTTAAAATAGTGTGACATCAACCGTAATTTCACACAGCTATTAAAAACGTATTGTGTGCAAAAAACTAAACGCAGCAATGTCGTTGTTTATTTCAAGTCAGTGTTGATTCAGTTCAGTGTCAGTGCTGTGATTCAGCTGTAGAGCAGCTCTACACAAGATCATCAGCCAGATTAATTCAGTTCAAGTTTTATTCTCATCTGATGGTGTCAGTCCATGCAGTCATATTGATAAATTACTGAAAGTTAAGTCGGTGGCAAGGAACCTCCATCAAGTGATAGAAATGGAGGACAAACCTTGGGAGAAAGCAGGCTCAAATGAGGGACCAGTTCTCCTCTGGCCTAAATGTGATTTTACATAACATGAACCCAAATTTGGCCACTGGCAACTGGGACTAAGGTTCTAAAGTCACAATGGTGCATTATAAGAATTTTTAGGGAGCAAAGGGAGACTTTCTCTGCATTGCCCTGACCAAAGATGTGCGGGCCAGAGACTTAAACCCTCTGTTTGTTACTTTGGCTATTAGCAATGTTCTAATTAGACTTCACTTGTAAACAGAGTTTTAAAATCATCCAGATTTAATGGCATCATGGGAAACCGTGTAAACGGGTTCAACCACAGGTGCCTCGATGTAATGTGTTTAATGTTTAATAATTATTTGGAAATAAAATATTTATCCACGTATGTCATTCTGAGGTTGCTGCAGAGCGACTGTTTTGTTGTTTCCTCTTGACAGCAAACCATTCCTCAAGAAAAAGAGCTTGCAGTGTTTATTGGCCAATATTTGGTCTATCTATCTGTGTAGGTTACAACACACGAAACTTAGAAAATTTGTGGAAAATGATTTGAAGAAACTTATGAAACTTCACGAAACCAAAACCGTGATTTAGAGAGTACATTTGTAAGGACTTGGCAAGTGTGCTTTGAAATGGATTTTTAATGTTTGTTTTCCTTTATCTTACAAGGTGTTTTATTGACCTGTCCTCGAAAGTTGACATATAAAGGCACCGCTTGCATTTGTTTTGCAGATGATAAAGATGAAACTGATACATTTAATTTATGTCGAAGCATGCCCTGCACTCCAATATCTGCTGAGTTTCCATGTCCTGTCTTTAATTGCTGGTGTTCGAAGTTGAGACTTTCTGATTTGAATAAAAATTAAGAATAAACCCCATTTCTAGACAGAAGCGTGAGGAAGAGATAACGAATAGTTCACGCCAGTGCTGTGTCAAAGTGATTTCATTTCATTAGCGTGTAGGTTATATCTTAAGAACGGCTATAGTTTTCTATGCATAAATGTTCAAAATCCTTGAGCTAAAACATTCTTTATCTGTCAGATACTATATCCTCTCAAATAACCCATGCGGAGGCAGATTGTGTGGTAGCCAAAACCTCCACGCTTTCCTCAAGCCCGGAGTTATTCACGAAACCGCTTCTGTCATCCGCAGAGTCCTCTGAATGTAACATAACTTATCTTATTCTCGCTGAAGTTTGATCAAGGTCGGTCGTCATCGTGGTGGAATGTTTTTGTTCTAATCCTTTCTTCTTCGGTTAGCCTCAGCTCAAGCTCTTTCAGACGCTTCCGAGACGTGCCGTGGAGCCGTTTATGAGGTCGTCGCCTTCTCCGTGTTCGATTTGAACTCGGTCTCTTTTTCTCTGTTCGTATAAGCGACACATCTGAAAGCTTGCATTAGTTAATGTATCTTGAATCGGTGTCAAATCTGAACAAATTGCGACAGTCGATTTAACCAGCCCGTGATCTGTGAGTTCAGATTGCTTTCTTCAGTAGGCTCTTTCTACATGTTTTGTTCATATTTAGCAATGTAATGTAACTCTAGTTTTTCAATTCATTTTTAAAGTTATTTTTGTAATTGAATCCTCTACTCTGTGCCAAAAACAAGCTTTTGAAACTCGAAAATACAGCATTCTTTCCATTATGTGTTGTATGGAAGTGCTTTTGTTTTCTATACTCTCGGTTTCTATTTTATAGTTTATCCCGGCGCAATACCTTACCTCTGAGATTCCCAGTGTAACTGAATTATAAATTGGAGCGCATTTCTGATGAACTGATCATAGCTGATTAACTTTTCACTAAAAACTTACTTGAACTTCAGCTCTGTGTAACCCAGAAATATTCCTGATAATCAAGGAAGGATGCTTCCCCTGTAGTGTCAAATCATATATTGATGCCATTTTTCCCCTCCTTCCCCAGTTCGGCGTGTTTTGACTTTGTGTTTAATGTATGTACATTTTAAAGCTCTTGGTTTTTGGAAACTTTTTGATGGTTGCGGTTCAGTGTCCTCAAGCTAAATCAGAGCTAAATTAAAACCTTGTCAGCAAAGGGAAGAAATCAGTGCTGGGTTGTTTTGAGTTTAGTTCCTCCAGCTCAGGAGCAGAGGTTACATGCTGTTTTTTTTTTAAGTTTAATAGCCCGTAGGCTTGGACTGCGAGATTACAAATACCCACAGCAGAATCAATAGTCCTCTACTAAAGGGAGGTGTTAGTAATACTTACAAAACAACATGTGTTATTTTTAAGAAGTAACCTTCTAGTGAAATCTGAGCACCTTGGAGTGTTCAGTTTTTTTTTTAAGTTATTAAAGGAATAGTTTACCTAAAAATGTTGATGATTTTTTTGTGGAACACATAATGTATTTTGAAGAATGTCCAGCCTGATCTTTTCCATACAGTAAAAGTGAGACCAGTTCCTGTCATTATTTAAATGGATCTTGTGAGTTATTTTTCGGATGACCGGCCGTTTTTGTTCACCGTTCAGTTTTATTATTTGGAAACAACAGCGCAAACACCATCTCCTCTCCATAGAAGGAAGATCATATGCATTCTTAAAAATAGGTGTTTTTGCACCATTTTTGGTTCCCCAAAGAACCTTTTAGTGAGCAGTTCCTGAAAGAACCATTTTGAAAAACATTTTCAAAATCTAAAGAACCTTTTCTGCATTTTCTGCAAACGTTGATGCCAGTAAAGAACCTTTATTTTTATAAGTGTGGTTTTGGAATGGCGTGAGGATGAGTAAATGATAACAGAATGTTAAATTTGGGTTAGCCATTCCTTGATAATGTTCTAGTATAGGAAAGTTAGACATGCTACAGTATGAAATTCGACTTCATCTCGACTAACGTGACATAGATTCCATTCCGCTTCTTCGGAGTGTGAGTTATGTACTGTGATTTGCGGCTCCCGAACCTTGTTTTCCTCTCTGCGCGTCCTCTTTCCGTCAGTTTAATCAACGCTTTTAATTACCGACACTTTCGGTCGTCTCGTGTTCGCTCGGCTGTCACCTTCGGGAGATCCTGCCACGGAGGGAAAAAAAGGAGACCAAAAAAAGGTCCTTGTCTTCCCGCGGGTGTTGGAACAGACTTGGTAATAGCCGGCCCCTGCCAGTCAGTCAGCTCTGTTGCCAGCTCACATCTCCGCAGCCCCGCTGGGTTTTTCCAACATTGTCTTGATAAATGGATTTTTGCCTTGACTCAAATGTGTCCTCTTCAGACGGGTGGGACGAGGACGCTCGGGTTTACGTTTCATCAAGCGCTAGTCACATCATCAGGGTCACACGATCGTACAGCCTAGATACTCACAGGTTTTCGTGCGGTGATGTATTATGCATTGCTACTGTAAGAGGCCTTTATTTATATTTTCTTGCGCGATGAGGTATGCGAGGAATTTGTTTCGAGATGTTTTTGGCCATGCGCTGTTACGTGAGCAGTTTGTGCAGAATTGGGCATCGCAAGGGCATCATCTCCATTCAGGCAAACGGATATAGTCCCGACTCGTACCACCGCTTGCGCCAAATGCTGACGTGTCGCACCCTGGGGACGAAGGTTTAGCTGGTTAGCATGGGAGGTTAGTCGCTACTGGTAGAGCTACAACATCCGAAAAGCTTGCTTTTCCATTGATATTATAGATGGAAATTATGAAATGACATGTTAGTGCATATGAATAATAAAATAATAATAAAAAGTCATTGTTTTAAGTAATAATGCATATTTTGAGATTTGCTAAATATTACATTTTACAGTGTTATTAAAGCAGCACTGTAACTCTTGCTTGAAATGAACAATGCCAATAATTTTGTAATATAAGTCTGTCTCTCTGTCTGTTTTTGTCCTGTCTTTCATTCTATATTCTTATAGGTACATGTGAAGACTTCAGATGCAAGACCTGAGATGTCCTCTAAAAACATAATTGGAGATTTTGAAAATAATGCATTCAGTAACTGACTAATAACCTTTTCTTTCCCGTTTAAGTGATATTACTGAACCTAAACATAGGAGCATGATAAAAATGCTCATCTTGGATTTGCATCTGAAGTCTTCACGGGTCTATCCAGGTCAACCGAAGAAAAAAATCTTGTTTTAATATATTATGCATGCCTAATTAACACCCATTCAAAAACAAAAGTTTGGACATTTTTAGTGGCTCACTGGCAAACTGAGTTTTCAGGGCCCTGGTGCTGATTTTTGTTTGTTTGTTTGTTTATATTTCACCTTGCTATTTGGCAACAGAAAGCTTTTTAACCCCCAAAGCAACTGGGAAATACATGTAGCAAGATGTGCAAGGCAAACTATGATGCAAACAGCATTTTAGAGTATAGTGCAGGGTTGAACTACACAATACAGCAGAAATAAAAACAGGATGCGGTGATATTTTCGAGTTACATACAGTCCAGTGTTTCTGCACTGGCTCTGCTTTATATACCACTTGATTTGATTGTTTTGGATGTTTTAGAAACTTCTAAAGATGCACATGATGAACTTTAATATTGAAATGATCAGGCTGAAAAAGCACATGGTGCCTGTTTAACAAAGCGTTCATTTTAAAGACATCGTAGCTTTAAATGATTAATGAATAACGAATGGGTTTTTCCAGACTTTTATTGATTTTTCTCTGTCATTCGTAACCCATTTGGGTGGGTCAGGGTGTCAGAAAATAATACTAATAATGGGAAAAAAAATACTTGATGAAAAAGATGGAATAATTTTTTCTATCCAACACAAACCGGTGCAGTAAAGGGTTAAATATCACGCACACTTAATCATAATCACTTTGTCCTTCAGAAATGTAAGCTGTTGAGTGCTGCAGCTGCCAATGTTTTACTTTGTTATTTGCTTTATAGTGTTCTCCATGTTGCCTGTGTAATAATAAATGACTCATTAGAAGGCACAGAACACATTTTACAGTTGGCTCTCTCTCTTTTTCTTTTCTCTGCACAAGGACAGCATTTCTCAGCCCTGTCATGTTGCGTTTGGATGGCTCTCATGTTGCTGAGAGCTAAGAAAACATTAAGGTAGTCAACTCGTAAATATTTGATTTACCCAGCGCTGGAGATGGATTTAATTTTAATTGTTTAAGAAGCGGTGTTCTGCCTACATTCAAAAATGATAACGTTTAAAAATAACCAGTGTTAAGGGTCTGGGATGTGTAATTCAAGAGGATGCTCGAATGGACAATGGGTGTAATTATTGTGCGTGGAAAACAAAACAGCTCTAATTTACCATAATAATCAGACAAGCAACGCTATGAGAAACTAGCTGCCAAGCATAAAAAGTGACGTGTGATGCTTCAGCGTTCGTCAAGGCCTGTAGGTTTCTGTCGGCTCTACGGTCCTCCTAATACAAAAAGACTGTGCGTTTTTAATGAATGCGAGTTGTTTGCTAACGCAAAACTCTCCACTGCGATGCTAGGGTGTATTTGGGGATTTCATTCATTTGTTCATTCAGACATTCGTTCTGACAGACACGTATCAAATTAGAATGTCAGCTTGTTGGTAAATCAAAAGAGTCTCTGTTATATTGTGATATTTTGATATGGCATTTATAGATACTGAAGTAGTGTTTTGTTTCTGAATGAATCAGAGTTAAATGAATCAGCTGAGTAAATAATTCAATGACTCACAAGTAAAAACAGTCAATTTCCGCACGTGTAACTTGCAGAAAGACTCACCGAATGATCACGTGACGTGCTAAATAAAAAAATAAATACAGTGTGACCACAAATGAAGAATGTGTTTCCACAGCTTAATTTGTGGCCACATTTGATCAAATTGTTCCCTCGTTTTAGGTAAATTGTGGCCGTGTTGCACAAGTTCACCTGATTTGTCACACATTTAAATCTGCACAGAGAATCACTGGAGCGAAGTGTCCATCAGTAGTGCCTTTAAAACGCTCAATTCAGAAGGGCCCTTTAAAGTTGCCATTTTTGAGCGCTCCGGTTTGGAACGACCCTTCAGTATTGGTGGCCATGATTGTTCTCACTCTGAAGTGCCCTTCGGGGGCGGATTCATCCTGTTTGGAACGCACTGATAGGAACAAAACTCACTTTTAGCCAGAAAACATTTGAAGCAACTTCACCCCTCCGAGTTTCCCTGCTGTCTCACTTAGCAGCGGTTAATTTGAAGCATGCTAGTTATTTTGGGTTCTAATGACGCTTTAGTTGTCCAGATTTACTAGTAATGACACCGTGTTGTTTAATGTTTCTCTTTCTGTGTGTGTGTGTGTGTGTGTGTGTGTGTGTGTTTCAGACTCTCTTCTCTCATTAATTACACGAGCTGGGCGCTAAGGGAAAGTTCACCGACTGAAGGTAAGAGTATTTATTGCATCGCTTTGACAATGAAATCAGCCGGGTTCATTGATTTTTCGTCTCTCTCACACTGTTTTTTTATTTGCTGGACTTGCGAGCAAGTTGATTACAGATAAACAAGTAGGAGAACTGGTGGTGCACTCTAGAAAAATGGCTTGTTAGAGGTGAGGAGCAGTAAATGAGCCCAGCAGATGTTTGTGGTTGTTGGCAGTGGTTGTAGCACGCTCTGCTCATTTAGACTCGAGCCATGCTCTTCAGAGAGCAGCACATGTGACATTAGTCCCAACAGACTCCAAACATAAGGTAACATGATCATGTGATGTTGTGTTTTAGTCTAAAAACACTGGCTGCATTGCATTTTACCGTCCTTGTTTTGTTGAGCGTGATGGGAACCCTTAAATAAAACTAGGCCAAAATGTGGCTGTAGGCCCTTTGGGGTGCAGTAAAAGGCCCTTTTCTTTCTTCAAACGCTTCTACAGTTTTCCTAAAACTAAATAAATGAAACGCATTTTTAAAGAATTTAATTTGTGTGCTTGTGTGAAACTCATGATGTTGGGTTGTACGTTGGGTTCTCAGGGCTCGCCTCAACTGTTGTTTTTAGTACTCAACAATTCTAGTTTTGGACTGTTTTTTGTTAATAACATTGTTTTATTCATGCTTTTTATACACTATTTATTTGCACATTTTGCTCACAGCTTCTAAGGATGCTTTAAAACACTATTTTCAAATTAAAGCTAAAAAAAAGAAAACTTTTTCTATGTTTTTGGTCATTCATTTACACAACATTGCATTTTGGAAGCCTGAAAGTAAAAAAAAAAAACGAAAACCGGTTTTACCGTGCCAGTTATGGAAACAGTAGTGTTATTACGTACATTACATGTTCGGTCTATAGTCTGGGGTTAAATTGGGATTTGTTATGTGGGGGCTCTGTGGTTTCAGGGTTTTGAGGGGTGCACGTGTGTATGCAAAAGCCTACAAAGTCTTGTATCAACTGACAAAGAGAGAGCTCTCTATTATGAGCACCAAGATGCTGATCAAAATCTTTCTAGATGCTGGCAGTTTGCAAAGCTACTTCTGTTTGCAGGATTTTTAAAATCAAATTTAAGACATTTTTAGACCTGCAAAAATGAATAAAAAAAAAATAAAAATCAATACCATATGAGCAGGATAGAGCAATGTCTATAGTATCGTATTAAACTGTAAAATGACTATAAAAACATTCAGTTACAGTTGAGATACAGGTTTTCACAAAAACAAACAAACAAAAAAAGAAATAAAAAAAGAAAATCTTGCATTTCAGCCTTTAAACCATTCTAAAGAGAAAAGAAAAGAGATTAATCAGAAATATATATTAAATTAAATTATATTATATTATACGGGTGGATGTGGGAAACAGCAGACAGGCTTATTGAAAATCCAGTTTGATTCTCTGCCAGTAGGGGGCACTTTTGAAGCATCAGAAATATTTTCCCAGTGGTTTCCCCAGAAACGGCTGTAAACAAAGCAGCGCTGCGCTCATGAACGTTACTTTATCAGATAAAAGGTAAAAGTATAGCCTATAATGTTGAAAATGTACGAGGAAAGTCCTCTGAGGAGTTACCAGGGAAAGGCAACGTGCCGAGGCTCAGCCCTGGATGGCCCCGGCCCAATTTAACCTCTGTCTATAGTACTGTAGTCAACATTTGAAGTGGGTCAAAACCTTTCATCAAAGTAGACGTAAAACCAAAAGAATACCTGTTCTTGTCTTAGGACAACTTTTTTTTTTTTTTTGATACACTTCAAATGTTGACTACTGTATTTTCTAGTTCATCACTGTTGTAAACATACCCTAAATAAACAGCATACTGTACACCAGATTTGCTTCTGCTTTTACAACTCTGGTGTGACAGCTTGGGTCCATTATCACGGTGCACTTTCTTGCATCTCTCTCTCTCACACACACACACACACACCTTTATGCATCCACCCAGTATATACACCGATTAGGCATAAATTATGAGCATGATCCTAAAATTGTGTTGGTCCCACTTTTGCTGCCAAAACCCGTTGAGACATGGACTCCACTAGACCCCTGAAGGGGTGCTGTGGTATCTAAGTTAGTATAGTTAATAGTTATGATGCACAAACCGTGTTGAGTGACTTAAGTACTTTAAAACCCTGAAATAGTCATGGGGTTGTTCAAATGCCAACCACTAAGTAAGTACAGTATGAGCAATAGCAAGCAGCACTAATAATATCGAAAGTATTTAAACTCAGCATTTATTTTTTTTAAATTCAACTTGTCTTTGTGACATTTTAAATGAGGTGTTTAGTAGAGCTGTGAACGCATGTCAAAACAAATCCGCAAATAAAAAACACCCACTGATCTAGTCTGACCACCCCACGGCTGATACTTTTCTTAGTTATGGCGTGTTCATTTTCTCCCAGTGGGAATACGCATCCCAGGCAACGACTGCCTCCCCTGTGCCTTTCAGTTTGTATGAATTACTTTAATTTGCTCCTTTTTACAGTGACGGTAAGGCCTTGGTAACTAGATTTAATGCTGGAGACTGTAGAATCAGAGCTAAACAGAAACCCATTCACAGGAAGGGGACTCGTGCATGAGATTGAAAAATGCGCGGACTAATTTGAATGATTCAAACGTGTGCACCCATGAAATTAATAACAACAAAACGGCATGTTAGGACAAGCCAGCACCGTGAGCTTCACGATCTGATTTCAACTTTTGATGTTCTGTTGTAGCGTTTATTAATAGCCTGCTGACTCTAGAGGTGCCGTGATTGGACGGCCAGCAGATGATAAAATTTCACCTGGAAGACAATAAAACTGTCCACAAAATCTCATAGACTTGCACTGAAGGAGGGAGCTGAGTCGTTTCTAGAGAGCAGAGTCTTGTAGAGACTGCAGTGTAATATTGTAACTAATTTTATGACAATATTAATGTTTTTCTTTATCCTTTAAAAAAGACATAAACATCGTCATAGGTGGATGGATAAATAGATAGACACTGTTTTTATCTAGCATTTCCTTCATGTTTTAAATTGTCCATCAGTTCATCATTTCAAAGTTTTTCAAGCCTTTCACACACATAACTTGCTTTATTCACTGAAGGTACTGAAAACGTGTTATTGATGTTAATTTGCTGCTTTATTTGACTATTTCAAACGAATCCTCCTATTCATTAAAGTACCAGCTGCTGAGTGTTTTGTTTGTAAATCAGGCTATACCGATGGTGTCTGTAGGATCTGTATGTTTGTTATTTGCCTTTCAACTTCCGAGGACATGATAACTTAATAGCCATCCTTTTATCTAAATAGATTCTATTCAGACTGTAAACTCATATTCACACATCTCTGTGGTGCTGGAGATTCAATGCCACAGGCAACACTGACACAAATTTGCACTGGTAAATTTCTACTGGTTTATCACCCACCTGTATGCCTGTGCACATCTTGTACCTGCTGAATGCATACACAAATTGTTTGATGAAAGACCTATTTACTGGAAAGAAACATACAGTATGACATATGATCTATTATTTGAGTTCATTTTAGCATGCGGTGATGATTTGGTTTGCTGTAGCTACATTTACGCAATATTTAAACTGGGCGTATGAGGTTCCTTCAGCTCAACTGGTACAGTAGGTTTCTGGGTTTGCAACGTAACTCCTGTTGTTTACTGCTAAAATGTATAACCTGAATGCACCGTAGGCCACTCTGAATGTAACCGTCTGCTTAATGCAGTGTTAACTAAAATCTACACAATGTAGAAACAAAGGAGCTTCATAAATCTGAATTTGATTTGACCTGACCCACAACAGAAAAACATATACAAGAGTGACCCGAATAACCAAATGCTCAAATGCAAATGCCGCTGTGTGGTTACTGACATCCTGAGGCGACAGGAATCGGTGTGGTTCATTTGACTGCAGTATAGGGTTAAGATCAGTGTAGTGACTCATGACTGGTGTGATCCGTGATACGCTCATGTCAGACGATGACGTGTTTGTCAGTGCAAACAGATCATATGGACACAATGATGAAGTACAGACAAAAAGAGATGTAGCCACTTTTTCATTTATGGCCAACATTTTATGTCTTGTGATTGGTTAAATTTCATTGGTGTGAATTTTGGTTGGAGGATTAACTGGTCATAACTAGAGGGCACTACATACATGTGTAACTGGGATCCAAAATAATATACTGGCAACTAAAATGTAATTAAAGGAGAAGTTCACTTCCAGAACAAAAATTTACAGATAATGTACTCTCCCTCTTTGTCATCCAAGATGTTCACTTAATAAATAAATTAAGTTTCTTGAGGAAAACATTTCAGGATCTTTCTCCATATAGCGAAGCGATTGGTTATTTTCTCAAAAAAATGTACAATGTACAGCTCTACGTGGACTCGTTTTTGTCTGGGTCAGTGCAGTTAGGGTATGTCGAAAAACTCACATCGAGATGGGAGTTTTTTGACATACCCTAACTGCATTGACCCGGAAAAAAACGAGTCCACGTAGAGCTAGACAAGACGAGCATTTGAGATTAAAAGGTGTATAAATTGTACTTTTTTTTTTGAGAAAATAAGCAGTTGTTTTGCTAGACAAGACCCTTCTTCCTCGGCTTTAGAGCCCTTTGAAGCTGCATTTAAACTACGTTTTGGAAGTTCAAACTCGGGGCACCATAGAAGTCCACTATATGGAGAAAGATCCTGAAGTGTTTTCCTCAAAAAACATAATTTCTTTACGACTGAAGACTGAAAGACATGAACATCTTGGATGACAAGGGGGTGACTACATTATACGTGAATCTTTGTTTTGGAAGTGGACTATCTTTTAGTTACCAAATTCGTCAACCTACAGTCCATTTTAAGGTCTGGTCTTGAAATTAACACACTGTAAAAGTCAAGAACGTTTCTATAGATGATATCTCAGTCTGTCCTTGGATGGCAACAGCTACAGTATTGATCACTGAATGTGTTCTTCATCAAAACACACAGTGTTCTTCCTCAAAGATGAACTTATCTCTGTTTTCTGTCATATTGGAGAGACATTAATAATTTTGTCCATACAACAATTTTCCTTTTCCTGAACGTCTGGAAAATGCTGGATAGCTTTGCTGTTTCTTTAAGTGTGAAATTTACTAGCAAGTCTTACACCACATGTTTTTCAGTGTTTGCATGGCCGTGCTGCAGTCACATTCAGATATTACACTCACTTTTCACCATCCAATCAACAATTGACCGATAAATTCAAGTTTCAACGTCTGAAACACGTCACACGTATGTGGCAGTAGTTGGTTGCAACTTTCGTTGGATGACATCATTTTCATGACCGCTAAGAAGTCATGAAAATACTCTTGACACATTCTGAGTGAGATTCAGACACACAGCAGGTGTAAATGGTGATGCGTCTCTGCTGACCATGAGACGGTATCACTGGAGACGCATGCTAATACTAGGTGTAAATAGAGCTTTAGCTTCTCCATCAGCTCCATTTAAATGTGCAGATCCCTCGATCAGGTCAATTCACGAATACAGGAGAGCATCAGGAGCCCCTGCTAGAACACAATATCGACTCACTTCAGCTTCACGAAGCGAAAAAGCTTCTCGCACAAAAAAGGATTAAAACAGCCCAGGGCTATTTAGCGGCCAATTTTACATAATGCCACACTCTTTTCCTTTTATTGTTCTCTTTTTGTTGCCCGATTTCTTTTTCCCTCTTTAATTTCCCACCTAATGGGAAAGTTCTGGCTGCCGTTAAAGGCATTCTTCTCTTTTTATGGACCGAGCTTTGAGTATTAAAACCTTGACACTTTTATGGAAAGTAATTTAACTCCCACTTGTCATTTTTTAAGAAAATCAAAAGATCTTTTTTTTTTATTTTATTTTATCGCTCCTTATTCATCCCTGATTTTTAAAAACTTTTAGGCCGCTTCATAGAAAGACGAGTCATTATGTCAGCCCTAGATGGGATATTAACATTTCACTCTTTCGTGAAAGGAGATTATTTTCCACTTCCTTCTTTCGTTGTTAACAATGACGTTAAACTGCGGATTATGTCTTTACTACAGTCGCAGACGTGGTCGATAGCGCACTGTAATTCTGCGCAGAAAAATCGTTCCTCAGGATTGTATAAATGACTTTTCCCCCTTTGGAATAATTTAGCAGCTCAACTGCAGGGTAAAGGAGGTCAATACTAGACTTAAAACCCATTCGGTCTATCTGACAGAAACGCATGCTTGGAATAAACATCATTAATGGACAGGAAGCAACTGCCCTCCGACCCGTCTGAAGATAACGGGCCGACTGTCAGCGAATACAGTTCACGCAATTATGAGCGAAGTTGCTCCGCGTGTCTCTAATTACTCTCAGGTAAATGGCCTTTTGATCCGTGAATTTGCTTTAACTAAGACGGCGATGCAGTTGAAATTATGATCGGCTGTCATTCAGCTGTTTTTACTTTCTAAAAAATGATGACTTTTTCACCCGAAGGAACGTATTTGTTTGGAAAATAACTGTTTTGAGAATGTGAGTATTGTGCAGTGTGTTGGTGTATCTCATTTGTCTGTCTGTACTCCAAGCAGAAGTGTGTGTGTGTGTGTGTGTGTGTGTGTGTGTGTGTTTGTTGAAAGGAAAACCTTGAATTGAAAAGAGCTGTTGGCACTGAGGCCCATCAGATGTCCATGTTAGCATTCCTGTAAGTATTCGTAGCTTGCATAGATCAATGTGTGTGTGTGTGTGTGTGTGTGTGTGTGTGTAACTCAACACAAGTATGTGAACCCAGACGTGGATGAGTTTCCCAGTGTTCTTTTCTATTCTTTAAAATATCTTCTTTCGTGTTCCATGGAGGACATGCAGGTGAGTAAATAAAGACAGAATTTTCATTTTTTGGTGAACTATCCATTTAAAACAAATGTGTTATTATTAGGGCTGTCAGCTTAACGTGTTAATGTAATTAATTAGTTATGAAAAAAATAATGCAATGAAAATATTTTAATGCAGTTTACGCACTAGCCCCGCCCCCAGACCTGTACGTCATCTTATGTTTCATACATTCTTATGTAATGTCATACAGTTGACTGTTGACTGTTGACAAATATGATGCAGAGCAACAACTCCACAAATGTAGTTATGCCCTAAAATTCAAGATATTGGTGCAAAAATAAGGCCCTGTATGTGTTTTGTCTCATATTTATATATATCACTCAATATCAAACGGACAGCAAGAGCAATATGACACGAGAGCTGATTTTGTTGCGATCTATCTTCAACAAAATGTGATTTTTAAATATCAGTTCAGTAAATAAGAAGTTGATATTGTGTTATATTTTAAAAACTATATAATGTGTTTTAGCCCAATTTACAGAGAACATCTTACCTTTGAAGCCACAGCAGAATTGTTGCATGTGTCCGACCAGCACAGCTGTGTTTATTTTCTGAATGAATCCGTGTTTTGAACAAATCGTGTGAATCGTTTCAAAGGCCCATTCATAAAGAGAGTCATTTACTTCATTCCTGAATGAATCAGCCATTTGAACGAATCGAATCGTATGAATGAATGACTCCTTCACTGACTCAGCAGGTGAATTTACCGCCACCTGCTGGCAGATTTAGTTTCTTATTTAGAGTATAATTTTATAAAAAAAGAAAAGAAGAAAAATAAAAACATCAAATGGATAGTTCACCAAAAAAACAAACAACAAAAAAACCCCTCTGTCATCGTTTACTCACCTTCATGTCGTTTCAAACCTTTATTTTGTGGAGCATGAAAGAAGATATTTTGAAGACTGTTGGTAACAAAACTGTTTTGATTACTAATGACTTTTATCTTATGAACAAAAAATACTGAGATGTTTCTCAGATGATCTTCTTTCATGTTCTGTAGTTTACGTTGCAGCCTAAATGTTTGTGTAATAAATTCTATGCTGAATCAATTAAAATATTTATTTCTAAAAGCTGCAGTTTGTAATGTCTACTTGATACTTTCTCATTAAACACAAACGTAGCTTAAAATAATCATTTGTGGGTATTTTCACAGTCAAATTTATTTTGCGATTAATTAAATTAATTAATCAAAACATCATGTAATTAACTGGATTAAAAATCAACTGACAGCCCTAGTTATTATTTAACTAGCTAGACATACAGTAAATGTTTATCTAATTGTTACTTCAAAAACCAATGGATCCTCTGCAGTGAATGGGTGCCGTCAGAACGAGAGTCCAAACAGCTGATAAAAACATCACAATAACACACAAGTAATCCACACCACTCCAGTCCATCAGTTCACATCTTGAGAAGCCAAAAGCTGAAACAAATGCTCTTCAATGATAATGTCAAGTTACTTTAATATATTTGCACCAAAAAATGAAATGATAAGGATTTATGCAGATATTGTCCAAAACCACACTTTGCCAGGGGCTTCCAAACTTTTGGAGGGCAGTGTATATGCAAACACATTTCCAGACTCAACACCTCATCACCTCATGAAATTGAGGTTGTGTTGCTCATTAATTAGGGAGTGGCCAAAGACAGCTTATTATCCTCTCATTTGCATACCACATTCAGTACAGAAGCCATTAATGCTGTATGAAGCTAGCGTTGGGAGAGAGTTGGGAATATCTGCCCACATACTCATCAAAAGCAGCGGCGCTGCTAAAAATAGTCGAGAACCTCTAGAGCTTCTCAAGATATGTTGGCTAAATCTCCCTGGAAGAAAGGAAAAATAATAAAATAATTGTTCCAACAGGACAAAAGCTGGGGAAAACAGTCAAGGTGCCCCTGCGCTTCGCCCAAACGCCTTCGTATGTTGACACACTTTCTACAGCTGTCCGATTTTCTTGGAGCTAAAAGGCTTCGCTCGTTCTCCGAGTTTGAAGATTGCCGCCATCAGTTAAGCGGTCCCTCCTGCCCTCCGCTTAGATCATTACGGCTGAGGCGCGGGCCGGCGAAGCAGGCTCAAAAACGATCACGGCGGTTAATGGCCACGACGGCGGCGCCCAAGACACGGCCCCGTTCCGACGCATCTCCGTTTGAAGAAGTCCTCCCGAGTGCAATGCCTCGAAGAGGAAAAGAAACAGACACCTAGACATCTGAAAGTGTCTTACATTAAGTACTTTTTCTTGTAGACATGCTCATCCTTCACAGAGAGGCCGAGAGCAAGGGAGCACGTCGTTGAAAACACACACGCTCAAACATACATTTGTTTTTTTCAACTTCGCTCGCTTCAGGAAACGAAAGAAAAAAACCAGCATTCGTATTCCTTACATGGCACATGCATTTTTGATGCTCGCCGGTGTCACGTTAAAATCCTCCCTCGTTACTTATAATCCATAATTGAAGACGTACCTGTATAATTCCCTGTGATCTCAGCTTTTGAACCTTTTAATGATGGTTCGAGTCATGATGATTGAATCTTCTGCGTTTGAGAAGAAAGGAAGGTGGAGGAGTTTTCTCTGATGTTTTTTCTAACAATATTGGACGTGGAGCAGCCAAGCCCCCCGTGGCATCGGCCAGGCGACTAGGAAAGCTCCGCTGGTAAGACAGAGGTTACGGCTTTGATCCCAAAAGTGTGCAAAAGAGGTAAAGACATATTTCCTATACTAAAAGGTGCTATATCACACTGAGCCTTTAAGCATGACATATAAAGGTGTTGTAACTGTCATGTGAAGCATTTCAAGTGATGTAGTTGTCTGCATGTACGCTCTCATCAGTGTGGATATTTTCTGCTTGACCAATACACTGTACGATCATCTTTGTAGTCAGTGCATTATTGAATAAATATACATATATATGCCAAAAGAATATATATCTTTTACTAATGTGATTCTGCTTTCCACATTACCATATTAAATATTTACCATTTTCCCTCAAGCATAACCTATAATCTCAGGTTGCTTAAATCAGGCATTCTCTGCAATTAGTGCGCTGTGCTGAAACACATCTGCCAGATGACAGGTAACACATTCATGCGTATTTGAAGGCTTAGTTTTGACATCCTCCTCGTCTGCCCGCAGTCTGTAAATCTCACGTCATTGCTTATATTTTGACACGTGTCATTAATGCCAGGTTGGAGAGAGAATGTGAAGTCTCATCACCTATCTTTTGTGACATATATTAAATTAGGTTTCTGTCTCACTACGTTTCCTCTCCGAATCCCAAACGGTCTGCCCCTCTATTATCCCTTCCCACGCTGGTCGATTGTGAATGTCACACTTCGGGTAGATGTATTGGATTTTAAAAGAGTGGTTCACCCAAAAATGTAAATTCGGAGATAATTTACTCTTCCTCGTGCCAGTCCAAACTCTCATGATATTTATTCTTCTGCATAACAAAAAAGAGGATATTTGAAGAATGTTTTAGAGTGTTAATGGGGTCCAGCGGGAACGTGAAGGTGAGTTTTACCTCATTTCTAGCTTTATGATAAAAGCGCTTTACCGCAGATGCCAAATGGGCGATGCTCGTAAGTGCATTGTTTCATCGTTCCTATTTCTTGATGTTTTCCAGTTGCTTTTTGCACTCATTTCTCTCCCTCTCTTTCATTTTCTCATCTATGTACGACAGCAAAGGCTGATGCACAGCCGTCTTGGCTGGAAAACAGAAGCAAGTATCCCCTCTTGACTGTGGTTTAAGTTAAATCACTGCCCGCCTTTCATGAGCGGCCATATTGTCTCTTTCTTTGATGTGGGTCTGCTTTTGTGGCAATGTTTTGCTCCCTACCTGGAAAAGCATCCAGATGGAGGGAAAGGAGAGAGGGGTAAGCTCGTGTCCGCTTGCCATCTGTCCTCTATCGGGCAAGATATTCTTCTCATGTAAGAACACACACACACACACACACACAGACTCGATCACACTGTTGAGCGCCTCAGGGGTGAGGCGATGTTTATTGCGAGGTGTTTTGAGCCTGTTTCACAAACTCTAGTGTGGCTGGATTGTGTCACTCTCAGTAAAGTATGGAATTATTGGAATTTGTGGTTTAATAAAATACTGCCATGTGACCGATCGCTCTGGATCAGCTGGAAAATGGCATCATGACGGTGCACACAGTCCCGACTCCATTACGACCAAAGTCTATTTCTGCTGTGATGAAATAAAACAATCGCATTTTCTGTGAAGCTTGACCCAGTTGTCAGAATACATGAATATATGTGACCCCGGACCACAAAACCTGGCATAAATAGCACGGGTATATCTGTAGCTTGCCCACAATACGTTGTATGGGTCAAAATTATTGATTTTTCTTTTACGCCAAAAATCATTAGGATATTAAGTAAAGATCATGTTCCATGAAGATTTTTTATTTATTTATTTTTATTAATTGACCCTCACGAATGGTTTTGTGGTCCAGGGTCACATATCTGAACGCACACAAATGGAAATTTGGATCATGATGATGTATTTACAGGATCGAGGTGGATTGAGAATGGGTTGTGTTAACCAGACAAACCTTTTTCACAAAGTTTTCGTCTTTCAAATCTAGAAAAAATATAACCTTTGACCTTTTTGTTTTTCACAAAAAAAAAAAAAGACAAAGTCAGTCATGTTTTGGACAGCATGATGATGAATAAATGATGACAGGGTTTTTAACAATCTCTTTAAACACCTGAGTCCTTCTCAAAACACCTGAACTGAACATTTGCCAGACACTTAGAAAAAGAGCTGCACGAAATCTGCACTGAAAGAACTAAAGCAGAATTTCGCATTAGAATTTTCAAGCTAAAACAGATTTTGGATGTGGAGTTTTAAATTTGGAATTTTTTAAATAAAAGCTACTCAAACTACGTCTATATTCCCAAGTTGCAAGTCTGATTTCATTTGGCATCCTACTGCACTTTTACATGTAAAAAGCTGAATATTTCAACTTTGAATGGAACGTGGTGTAACTTATTCTTCGGGTTGAGTTTGGGGTGGTGTCTTTTTCTGAAAAGGAAACCTCTTTGGAACAGGTTGTGCTCCAAATTAGGGGTTCAAGCGCATAACCTATTGTACTTGTTAGAATCAGCAATCTCCACGTAAAACTGATCGTGCAGACCAAACCGTAAGTTGTAGAGACTTGAAACTTGGAGGGATGGTTGTACTCACACCGCCTACAGTGTGACCAAGGCTCGCCCCGATCGGCCTGACGGGGGCGCTGCAGCGATCAAAAGTATGAAATCGCTCATACTCCTATTTTCGGGTATTTTGCATTTTTTGAAAAATCTACTTTTGTGAACCAGTCCTAGGTTTTTCACCCGATCGGAACCATCCAGTGCAAAAAGGTTCTCTGGAGAGTGAGTATCAATAATTATCAAAAAAAAAAAAAAAAAAAAGAGTTGAATTTTCGTCTCTCGGTCGCAACGGGACGCCAAAACTTTCAAAAGGGTTGGGCCACTTTTAGTAAAATACCTATAACTCCTGAACAGAATGACATATCTCCGCCGGACTCACTAATGTAAGAGATCACAGAAAAAAAATGCGGAGCTTTGCCACTTGGTGGTGCTATAGGAGGGGGGAAAAAACATAAAAATGGCTATAACTATGCAACCATTTGTCCAATCAACATGAAAATTGGTGTGCATGGTCTTGGTCTGGAGTGCCACAAGTCACTACATGGACATTTGCGTATCTCAAAAAACATGGCCGCTACTGGCTGATAAATTTGAGAGTGTTCATTGCTTCCTACTCCCTGAGCAGGGGAAATCTGTTGAATCCGCGAAGTTTACTTTACTTTACTTTGGCACATTCGTTTATGGATTTGTGCTGCGCCACTTCCTGCAGCGTCTTCACACACAGACGAAACTTACTAGAAAAGTGTGAAGAAAAGTACTAGAAAAGTCTCCTTTCCCTCGCACACTTTAATGCCCTTTAAATGGAACATTTGCACTCGTTTCAAACTGGAATCATGACGGAATATCCGGTGATGTCCACTTCGCAGGGCACTTACGGTCGAATAGAACAAACGGCGTACTTGATAAGAGATACATACGTAATATGCAGAGTGGGGCGTGAGGACTGGATATGGGATACGCTGCTATAAAGCCTAAAGGAAAAGTCAAAACTTTACAGAACCTGATGAGCACATGTGAGCATGCAAAGTTTTAAGAGGGTTGGACAACATGTGTGCTTAAATGCCTTGAAGTGCTTGGACCCTGATAATCTCTGCTTGCAGCTCTGTTTATGTTTGGTACTGCTGTAGTTTATAGAAATTACGCAGCCAACCTTTTAAAGATTCTTAATATTTACTGATATTACCATATTAAAATCCATTCAGCAGAATTTCGCAGGATCCTCATTGTCTGCGCTTTGTAAAACGGTGAGATATCTGCTGACTTGCAGCATTACACGTGCCTTCATCCTCTTTCCCCTCTCATATTTCCGCCACAATTCTGCTAATCCCTCCTTTTTCCTGTTCCGGCACCAAATTGAGCTAAAACTTGTTTTAACCGCTCTAATATTGATTCTCTGCTTTGTTCGGCATATTTTCTATCTGTTGCCTCAATTAGAGAGAAAAAGGTAATTATATAGAGTGTAAAGAGAGCGTGCTTCTATTTCGGATGACGAACGCCCGTCCGCTTTAATCAATAACCTTTGTCTGACGATAATGTGTGTATTTAGTAACTTGACTCAGGAAATGGATTAAAAGCTCCGAGTGAACAGGCCAGTGGACCACAGTCAATATCAGGGGAGGAAGTCGTAGCTTGATATCTGTAATGGATGTACTTGGAGGAGTTCAGAACTACGAAACTGTGTTTTTCTTCTGAAGAAATGGGTGAGAAAATACAGATTTGATTGTGTACGATCAAGTTATTTCAGAGTGTATTCATTACGGTATCTGAGAATATAAAACGCCTCGCGTGAGAGAGGGAGACGTTCGTTGTAGGAACAAAAACACTTTACATTCCGATGTACATTTGTGTTTATTGCTCTATAGAAAATACATGTTTCAGCATGTAATGAAAGTCAAATGACTCGGATAAAAGGCGATTTAAGTTAAAAAAAAAAAAAAACATTTAGTAGAAGCTCTAAACACTGAGACATTCATTACAGAATAAATGACCATATCAGCATCTTCAGTGTCAGGCATTTCCAGTTACATTTCTAGCTCCACCAAGAAAAGCACACATTATGTCTTTAATCTACAGGGTCTAATGAGGAATTCAATACCAAGGCTTTTATTTGTTTCTTGTATGTGACACTGAATATGCCTTCTTAGCACTTAGCAAGTGAGCAGTCTTTCTTGAAGTTATTACCCATGCACTAGATACTTAGGAAAAAGAAGAAGCAATTTTTGTAGTCTTTCTTAACGTTCCACACTGCAGTATCACTTCCACCATTGATTCTGTGATGGGAATGATGTTGCTTAAAATGAAGTTACATTTGAAACCTTTCAGAAATAAAAGAGTCTATTTTGTCTTAAAGGAGAAGTCCACTTCCAGAGCAAAAATTGACAGATAATGTAGTCACCCCCTTGTCATCCAAGATGTTCATGTCTTTCTTTCTTCAGTCATAAAGAAATTGTTTTTTGAGGGAAACATTTCAGGATTTTTCTCCATGTAATGGACTGATATGGTGCCCCGATTTTGAACTTCCAAAATGCAGTTTAAATGCGGCTTCAAACGATCACATGCAGTTGTAAACAATCCCAGTTGAGGAAGAAGGGTCTTATTTAGTGAAACCATCGGTTATTTTCATAAAAATAATACAAATTAAATACTTTTTAATCTCAAACACACGTCTTGTTTTGCTCTCCCTGAACTCTGTTTTTGTTCCGGTTCATATCAGTTAGTGTATGTCAAAAAACTCCCATCTCATGTTCTCCCTCAACTTCAAAATGGTCCTATATCACTGTTTTACCTTTTTGTTAAGGGTGTTTGATCTTCTTTACATGTTCACTTTGCAAAGACTGTGTCGGTACTTCTGCAGCGATGTAGGATGATTTTGAAATGATTTTCCCTTCTTCCTCGGCTGGGATCGTTTACAACTGCATTTGTGATCGTTTGAAGCTGCATTTAAACTGCATTTTGGAAGTTCAAAATCGGGGCACCATATCAGTCCATT
>JAHKKF010517491.1:3905-28205 GCA_019740295.1 Labeo calbasu | reverse complement strand
TTTAATTCCCACTTTAAGTGAACCTTAGTTCCCAGGACATCTACATGGTTTACTGGATTAAAATGCTGATAAATTCAAGAAAAGATGAGACATAAACATGACAGTATGACTGAAATGTTAAAAGTGTTAAAAAAAAAAAAAAAAGTTTATTCTGTGGCACCTAAAAAAGTAATGTTTGTTTCTTTTAGGAGCCAATGGCTTCTTACTCAATTTTTTTGTCTGGAGCCTTGAATATGCCATATTAGGAATTGAGAATCACTTGTTAGTGATTATTATTTCATCTTCAGAGAAAGTCACATTATTATGACAGTCTTTATGAGTGAGTCACAAGGACATTCGAAGAAACTGTAAAAAAGTCATCATAATTACTTTAAACAGCTTTATAAGATGCAGCGGGAGGGATGTAACCAACAAATGCATTGACTAGTGCCGTTATGAGACTGTTAAAAGGACAAAGACAAAGAGACATTTCTTTCCTCAGTGGACATTCAAACTGTTAAGGCTGAATAACATAACAAAAATCAGCAGGCCACATAAAAACTGGACTTGTTAAAGAGCTGCATGATTCTGAATAAACAGAGTTTGTTTGTTTGTTTGTTTTAAATGGAGACTCTGGTTCTCTCAAGATTAGACAACTAAACAATCACATTTTTGTTTAATTTATGAATGAATGATTCAATGACTATTATTTCCAAATAAATAACTTAATAAATAATCTTACTGACTTTTTTAAACGGAAGAGAGATACACACTAATCACACCAAAACAGCCCCAGGACTCAGTGTGATCTAAGATGACTCACCTCAGGGTTGTGTTTAGGTTAAGTAAGGTAAATTACTAATAACTATTTGTGAGGAGACATCTCCGTGCCATTAAGATAATTGCAAGATAAACTGTTATTACTGTTATCACAGGGAACACATATCTCTGGTGAGCTCTTAAACTGGATTTGTCACAGACTAGCGCTGTGACGAGTGACACCTGTGAGACTGAGAGCGTGCATGTGCACACAAACCATTTTTACTGATGCATGAGCAGACTGCCAGCATTCACATTAAGTCAAGCATACTCAGTCACCATTTCTTTTGTCAAACAGTTTAGAATTATTGTAAATAAAAATAAAATTTGTAAAAAAAAAAAAAATCACATATATAGATTTTTCTAGATGGTCTTATGTTACTTATCTTATTTACACGACGGCATGTCAATTCCTTCTCTACATGGACACGCGTCTACAATTTCGGGATCGCGGAGTCTATTCATAAAAACGGAATTTACTCTATAGCGCGGAATGCCACGGAATGTGTCAATTTTTGGATGAACAAATTAAATTTGGGTCTGTCACTGTTTGGGTCTGTCGCAATATGGACTAATGTCTGTAAACGCAAAAAGATGGTTTAGATATAAATCCTGCATGTTCCGCTTGGCTCTGTATGTATGAATGGCAGAAACACAGTTTGTCTACTACACAAATACTGAAGCATACGTGAGGCTTGCTGTGATTTTTGGCCTCTGCGTCTCATTATATGATGACATGAACACATGAACTTCATCTCCAGAGCTGCCGTGAGAGTCATTTCATGTGAATTTTACCATTTCATTTGAGAAAACAAGCATTATATCATACTGTATAAACACAGAAACTTCACTGCAACCTGTCCAAATAAAAGTACGGTTTAACGTGTAACAGAAATATATTACTCTTGTATTACTTTTGTGCAATATAATGTACATCTTTATATGTTTATATTTCTGGCCGATTTAAATAAACAAATGATAAAAATAACTCAATTGTAGGAAAAAAAAAAAATCTACAATTATTATTAAAACTTTTTTAACAGAATATTCACACAAATGTTCTTCCATGTATTAATTTTAACAGTAAACCTCTGTTTGTTTGACAAACAAATTAAAGGGTTTAATTTTAATTTGATTAAAAATACATAATTGTTTAATGATTTATCTGATTATCAGAAAACTTAAAAAAAACTTAAAGAGTTTTGTACCTTTTTTTTTTTTCCTTCATTGAAATAAATGTTTTTTCTTTCCTGCTTTATCAGAGCTCTCCAAATGCGTGCAGAATTTTTTATATATCTGCCCTGATTTAGACCTGAAGCATGATGGGCAAGTTATTCATTGCAGGTTTAAAACAAATGTCATCCGAGAACAATGGGTGAACAATCAATTATAAAAGCTGAACGGATAGTATAAAACAGCACGAGAAAACATGTGAACAGCATAAAAAGGCCTGGGAAAAGGCACTGCCTCAGCCCACACAACGCAGGCACTTTAGCAGCACATGGACAAATGTCTCACAGAGGACCTATTCGATTATCTCAAAGTTGTCACAACTCCAGCAAATCAAATCGGTATGTGACTACAACCCTGGAGCTGCACAACCTGCAGGGACCCATTTATCTCTCTCTCTGTCTCTTATACACATACACGCACAAACGACATGGAACACACAGCTTCGGCTTGCCACTTAGTCCGCAGTGATTATTGCTTAATGAGCCTTGCGTTTCCTTGAGTCCTGCAGATGGAAAACAGGGCTGAGCACTGGGAGGGAAGCCCTTATGAATGTAGGATTGACTTCCTGTCTGTTGTTAGGCCTCTGCCAGAAACATAAGCTGCCTACTGCTAGAAGCAGAAAAAAAAGGTTCAATATTTTTAGGGCTGGGGAAAGTAATTTCTAAAATCAATATTTGCTGTTTAACACATTATATAAAACAAGCTGTTAAACACACTATATAAAAGGCACAGCTAAATGTGACATGTAATGGGCTTATGTAAACATTGTTTTAAGTTCACTTAAATTAAGATTTATATTTTTAATGTTCTGGTATTGTTCAAAAATTAAATAAGTCAGCGGCAATAAACAGCGCTGTGAGATCCAGTGTGAAACACTTAAATTCAACGATGAACACAAATGACTCTGTGATTCAAACTAGTTTGAAGCTGTGTGCAATGAGACAGTCAGGACGCTTTTCAATCTACACATCGCCATCATTTACCATGGATTTACTGTAGTAACACTCACTGCACCATGGTATTGTGGCAGCAATGTGGGATATTCACATTGAGTTTTATTACAGGAGTAATGGCATATAATTATAGTATGTATGTATTTGTGATTAAGCTATAGCATGTGTGCATTTATACTGAATGTTTTTAGACTACTTCTAGACTACAATAGCTTCGTGGTTAGTGCGCCAACATGGCAACCTGAGTTTGATTCCCGTCTCGAGGTCCTTTGTCGATCCGGCTTCCCTCTCTCCACCCAGTGCTTTCCTGTCTGCTCTCTACTGTCCTGTCCATTAAAGGCATAAAAGCCAATAAACATAACTTAAAAAAAAAAAATCTATCACTTTGCAATTTATGTCTGGCGTTAATTCTATCCCCAGACAATGGGGATTTAAAATATTGTGTTTATTATTACCATATAATAATCTGGAGATTTAATAAGAGAATGTATTTATGATTACAAATTGTTAGATGTGATAATCCTTGAGTAATTACAGAAACCTGAATGATTTAATTAGTAAATCGACAAGCGTAGAGTTTTGCAATGTTTTTATCAAAGGTTTTTACTACACTGATAGCACAGATGTCAACAATTGGTGGTTCAAATATCCATGTGAGGTCGCTCAAAGTTTTTAAAGCAATTTTTGTCTGTGTTCGCGCAAATCATTCGTGATCCAGCTTCACTTACAGCAGAAGTGAGTATAAGGGTTTTTTTGTATGAATCTTCGCAATCGCCTTTCCTAAAAACGTGCAAGTTAGCAAGTTTAGCGGCTAAATGCGGCTAAAGTAAACAGGCTTGTCACTCCACAGAGAGAAGAGAGGGGCGGGGTGAGCAGAGCTCATTTGCATTTAAACCAGCCTCGACCAGAATGAGATGATTTTTGCAGAGCTGATTTTGGCAAGGTAAAATAGGTGTTTTTTTTTACACAACCACTGAGAATTTTTAACCAAAGTATATTATAGACTTTTCATTAAAACCCTAAAGAATCATATCAACTTGTGGGAAATGGGCAACCGATGACCCCTTCAACAGGGCATATTAGGGATGCTCATTTTAACCGGTTAACCGACAGAAAGAATTTTGACCAGCCAAAACACATTAATTTAGGCTAAAGCAAAACTGAAACTAACATTGGGTCTCTCATACTACACAAATCCAAATGTTTCCGTGTTCGAGATGTATCTGATTGCCAAAATATTATTTATTATGTAAACCCGGTTTTGTACTTCTCGCATTCCAATATCCACATAAAAAAAAAAAAAAAAAAGTCTGGCATAATGTCACGGCAGTACGTTGATAACGATTAAGCAATGTAATTTTTTTTTCCATATGTTTGGCTGACTGTGTGTGCGCGTTGGCGCAATCACTTGATTTTTTCCTTTTAGCAGTGGAAACAACTCCTCCTTGTCTTACAGATAATCGAAACGGTTTGCTGTTTGTAAAATAAAGAAAAACAGGATGCCGTTTTCAGCCGTCTTGCTTCCATGCAGCACAAAAATGAACCAAAACTCTGCATACTAGCTACTTGTTGCACAGTTTTGTAAATTAAGTAATAATATTTATCGTATAGGCCTATTCATGGATAATATATAGCCTAGCTTTATGATGTTTTTCTCCGTTTGCAGAAGCGCTGCAGGTGCGTGATGCGATGTGTCCATGTGAACCCTCATGTTCTGTTGTTTGCTGCTTTTTGCACATGTAAAATTAACCCAGGGAAACAAATTTTGGTATTTTAAAGGGTCACAGATATTTATCCTTTCTAAAATAATTAAATTCTAATTTAAAATAATCTTGCCGGTTAACGGTTAATAATCGGTTAACGAGCGTCAGCTGTCGGTTAGGAAAAAAAAAAATCACCGAAATGAACATCTCTAGTACATATTCCTCATAAACAGACATATCAAAATTAAAATAAAGTATCAATTGTATGTTCTGCGAAGAGCCATCACTTCTCTATTTGTTGGGTATTATTGTGTCTGGTTCGTGCATTTTAATTTGCAGAAATCCTACAAAGTATGTAGCCTCTCAAATACGGTGTCCCTCAGAAAAATATTAGTCTAAGCACAAGTTTTCCATCAACAACGGTTTAGTAAAATATAAACAGATGGTTTGTTATATTGGTAACACATACATTCTCATTCTCGCATTTTACGTCACATCCATAATGCAAAATGTCACACCATAATGCTGAATTTGCCCTTCTGTAATTATGCATTTTCTATTTCTTGTCATGTGTATCATTGTGTGCACCGTGTACTATCCATCTGGCTGTTGCTTCACAGTTTCCCCGTTACCCATGTCCATATGCTTGAGCTGTGTTGCATTGCTATTGCATAATCTGACGATTCCCCGAATTTGTCTGCTTTGTTTTAATGAGCCAGTGGCGAATCAAATCATACTAAATCAATCGCTGCAGTTACGAGTCGGGAACTGTCATTTAAAAAGAAAAGAAACAATGCTGATTTTTAGATGTCAACAACATTTGTAATGCTATTTTTGTTTTTTCTTTCCTTTTTTGTAGTTTTGTAATATAAACTCTTATAAAACCTTATGTTAACATAACTCATTAGCTAACATTAAACAGATGAACAAGGTCAACAAGTACAAACAACAAATAATATCCAGAAATAAAAACAAATGTCTCCAGAGGCATCTTCATAGCAAGATTATAATGCGACTATTGTGGGCCAATTCAAAGAAAACACCCAGCGCTTTTGAAGAGCACATGCAATAACCTTGGGGCTCCCAGACAGATGACAAGAACAAGGGAGGAGCAGTTGTGCATGGTTCTTAAGGCAAGCAGATTAAAAATAGCGTTATTAAAATGATAAGTGGTCACATAGTTGTGCACTGTGATGCCAGCTATTAATGCTAACATATGACCTCTTGCCCCACACAACCAATGTGATCTATGTTGTCTCACATGCTCTATAGCTGTGCCTACAGCAACCAATACGCAACACTCCAACGACACACCGAGCCGGGTTCAGTGCAACAGCTCGAGTGTTTAAGGTCATAAGAGATTGTTTTCACAGTGGATCTTGAGCTAAACATAACCCAGACTAATCATCCAAATTACGGTACAATGACCTGTGTGCTTGCAAACCAAACAGGAGTGACTGAACTTTCTTTAAGGTCAGGTGGTAAAGCTCCTATTGCACATGATATCGTGAAGAGATTTTATCAACAATGTCAACCATATGTGTAGGTATAACCCCAACCTCAGTGGAAAAATCATCACTTCATGATGTGGTTACCTTGCCCTTCAGCAGCACAGCACAAACAGGCAGTCATAAGACTGAGAATTAACCTCCACAGGCAAATCACTGACCCCAGTGCAGGACATCTTTATCAGTCACACTAAGTTAGATGAGCTGAATTCGAAGCCATTGTGCAATGATTTTCATTAATACAATATTAAAGTGTTCATGACATAGATTTTTAAAATGATTTTAATATGTTCCTTGAGGTTTACTTAAATGTTAATAATGTTTTTTGCACAAAAAACAAAAATATGTAGAAAAATAATTATTTTCAACCCTCATTGTGACCCTCTGTCTAAAAGTGACCGGTTTTTAAGGGGCAAGAATTTTATGGGTTCTCAATAAGTGATCACTGTTATAATTGGCCAACGTCATTGCATAAAAAACAGTATCAACGTCCCCTCCCTACTGCACGTGAGTGTTTTGACAACATCATAAAAAACAAACAAAAAAAAAAACAAAAAGGATAATTTCCAGACAAAGCATTATGAATAATTTACTTACTGTTTGTGATGCAGCTGCAGTAAGATCTAGTACTGCTTCATCTTTTAAAGGAGAAGTCCACTTCCAGAGCAACAATTTACAAATAATTTACTCACCTCCTTGTCATCCAAGATGTTCATGTCTTAAGTCATAAAGAAATTATGGTTTTTAATGAAAGCATTTCAGGATTTTTCTCCATATAATGGACTTCACTGGTGAATTTTGAACTTCTAAAATGTAGTTTAAGTGCAGCTTCAAAGGGCTCTAAACGATCCCAGCCGAGGAAGAAGGGTCTTATCTAGCGATCTGTCATTTTTTTTTTTTTTTTTTTTAAATAAAAATTTTTATACTTTTTAAGCACAAAACTTTTGTAGCACTAGCTCTGGGCTGCGCGTCCACAGCACTACGAATCACGTCTAAGTTCATCGTCTGTGTACTCCGACTCAAAAAGGTAGAGAATGGCGAAAAACTCCATCTCATTTTCTCCTACAGCTTCAGAATTGTCCAACATTGTCGTACCTTTTTGTTTGTAAACAGCGTTTGACTTACTTGCAGTTCCTAAGTCTTTGCGCGTTCGCTTTGTAAACACTGGGTCTGTAGTTCCGCCTACGTTACGCGTGACCTTTCGACGTGACTCAATATTACGTAGCATCATGGACGCACATCCCAGCCTGTGCTACTTGAGCTTTTGTGCTTAAAAAGTACATCAATTTTTATTTTACGAAAAAAATGGCAGATCGTTTTGCTAGATAAGGCCCTGGGATCGTTTAGAGCCCTTTGAAGCTGCATTTAAACTACATTTTGGAAGTTCAAAATCGGGCCACCAATGAAGTAAATTGTTGTTCTGGAAGTGGAGTTCTCCTTTAACAAACGTTTCTTTGTGAACTCAGCATGAACTGCATTTCCATTACCCTTCAAAATTGCACAAACTGAAATGGAAATGCATCAATTTCGCAAATTCTCCCATATATTGCAAAAAAGTTTACACACTCGCATGAGGTGGTTCAAAAGAGGAATATTTAGCAAAACTGCATTGAAAACTTTTTTCCTCCTCACATTTACAGGTCACATGGCTTATGTAAAAGATCATGTGATCATTCTTCTATGTACTATAACTTCCAAGAAACACTTCACGGCCGTTCTCAAGTATAAAGGGCTTTCCCTGCCATTAATGCTTAGAGTACACTGCACACGTCTGCGTAGTGCTGGATGATTAATCAAAGAAATCGAAACCAAAAGTCAGAACCTCTAACCAACGTAATTTTCCCATGTCATTTATTTTGTATTTTGTAAACAGTGGACCAATCAGAGGACCCCGGAGGCAGGGCAAGCATTGCGAGCTTTTGTTTACAGTAGCAGGTTGGCATGGCAACTTTTGTATTTGACGGCAACATGGCGGAGTAGGCATTATGCGGTGCGAGTTTTTATTTTTTTTAAATATTCCTGAGCGATGCATCTTGCGTTTTAAAAGGCGGTCACACACCGGAACGAGAAGCGCAGCGCTGCGCCACGTCTAGAACACCTTGTACAACAAGTACAATGTAGCTGGGCATCGCGGACAGATGGCAAATGGTGCTGCCGGTGTGCGACCACCTTTAGACTCAAAGACATGTTATGTGTGAATGGCCAGTGAGACCCTAGAATTTTTATAAATATTTGCACATATAGAGTGACAGAACAAGATCACTGAAGAGTGCCATGCTCTTTCTCTTAATGAGCACTGTTTTATTTACATTCTCTATATAAAACATTTGTTTACAGGAGATGTAAGTTATTTTTTTTCTACTTTTCACACTGCATTCACACTGCAAAATAATTCATTTACAAGAGATACAGTTATTTTCTACTTTTCACATGACAATAATGTAAAAAGTATTTTGTTTGCTGATTTTTTATTTTTTTTTTTGACATGGCAATATTCATTTATTTTGTTTGCAAAAAATGAAAGCAGTTTTCTAGTTTTTAGGAAAGCTGCATTAAAACTATAATGGGACGTCTTCATTTCAAGCAAGCTTTGATTTGAATTGTTCGAAATACTTAACAAATAACCATATTTAGTTTGTGTTCTTCAATTATTTAAAAAAAAAAAAAAATCACAAAGAAATGCTCTTTTCATTAGAAAAAAAAATCCCACCTTTAATAGTATTGAGTATATTACAGTGCAAACCTTTATAAAAAAAACCAAAAAAAACAAAACGAGGGCAAAAATTAATACAAAAAAAAAATAATAAAAAAATAATATATATATATATATATATATATATATATATATATATATATACACAAAAATAAAACAATCATTCAATAATCGTAATCCAGAGCTGATCACGGCCAATCTAATCAATGTTTAAATTTATACCAGCCATGCACATTTCTTAAGAGGTTGTCCATGCTGCTTCTGTAAAGATACACGCATACGCCTCTTTCAATTACATATAGCCAAAATCCCACCAAAATCTGTTGCCATGACTTAATGCAAGAGGAAAAAATGTATAAAATATTTATAATATATTGCCAAAGTTTTGTTCAAATCTATAATGGGAACGCGCCTACTGTGCCTTGTCTACAAAACAAAATGCTACGACCAATCCTCAGACACGATCTGGGATACTATTAAACATAAACTATCCACTTGTTCCTTATCCTGGGATCCTTCTGATATCTGTACAAGAATGCGAACAAGCTGTTCAAACCAAACACGTCAAAGCAAATGTTCATTCACTCCATTTGTCCTATTAAAGACAAATCTAAACAAGCCATTTTCGGAGCTTGATTAATAAACTTGTTTATAATGAGGAGGACGTTGCAGGATGTTTTAATGGTACAAAGACCCCTTATATGCCAAAAGATCAATGCAAATTTGATTTATCATGTCATGACGCCTTTAATTAATAAAGCCATAAGTTTAGTAAACACTGGTGTATTTTATTATCGTGCAGCCATCACATCAAAAAGCAAAAAGCCACACAAGGCTGTACAAACAGTTATTTTACCAAGGGTCTTAAGCACTAAAGGTTCACCCAAAAATGAAAATTCAAAAGCTTAGTAAAACAAAAGTAAATCTTTTTTTATGCTCAAGTTATCCTAGGTTTAAATTTCCTCAGCAAAAAATGAGTAATGGTTTGGTCTTTCATGCCTCACACAATGAGCTGTCATTCTACTGCACGAACGTCTGTATGGTATACTGAGATCATGCTGCTGCAGGCAACCACCACATGATACACAATGTTCTTCACAAAACTGTGAAAATATAAGCAAGTACTCATTTGAAAGCCTGTTGAAATATGTTATGTCGATACTTACGTAACCCACTTATGTTGGAAAACAGAGAGCAGAGCTCACCGAGAATTGATCTACTTGCACACACAGCCAAAATACATGCATAAATAAATTATACATGCTGTCGTCTGCATTCTCTCTCTACCTGTATCAACTTTTAGTCCACTGATGTATTTCAAATCATTAAGTCTTCATTTATAATGAACATTACTTCTTTCTGCATACCCATTTCACACACTAGTAACATTAAAAGAGCATTAAAAGTACTTTAAACTCGACACTAAAAAAATGTTGTAGACTGTCAAAATGTCACTGTTGTATACATCTGCCATCCAAATTGGCATCATGACATATACCGAAACAAAAATCACTCATTTCAATGGAATTCCTAGATAAACACTGAGCTAGTTTGGCTTAGTTCTCACACAAAGACAGGAAAGGGGAGATCTCCATGTTTCCTCTGTTTGTTTGCCATGTGGACATCCAGAGACAGTGCCAGACCACTAGAAACAGCGTTGCCTGGGCCAGAAACAAACACACAGAGACATTGTTCTGATGCATATGTCTGTTTGGCACCCCGCATAGAAAGGTGAATACGTGTAATGGTCAAGGCTCCACAAGAGCGCTCATGACGCATTATGCAACCCAGAGTATTTTAAGACACTGTGTGGCTAATCGGGACCATTGTTGTAGCATGAACATGCACAGCATCAGAACTAAAACATACTGCAACAGTGACTGCAGCAATTACTTCTACCACAAGGGAAAACATTTCAAACCAAACTGGTGTTTCACATCATCGTAATAATAGAAACTGTAAACTGAAGCTCTTTCAAGAGCAACTCTTCTTGAAAAGGGAGCATCGTTTTTCTAGTTATGAAACTATGGGGACTGACATTTAACTGCCTTTCTCAGGGTACTGCTACTTGGCAAGAGTGGAGTTTAGGGGCAGGTCAAGAGACACATTAGAAAAACCGTGGTTTAACTCACAAAACTTTATATAAATGTAACTCTGCTTTCCATTATTTGTTAAAGCAAACTTCAAGTACTCCTTCAATGCCACAGCAAAAACTACTAGTCCACCTAAAAAAGTTCAATAATGATTAAAGTCAAATGAAACTTATACACATTGATAAATACAATATAACAGAGTTATAAGGTGTAACAGTAGTATTCTAGCACTGAAGTGTAAAATAACACTGCATAGTGTTCACTGTATAAATTAAATATAGATTAATTTTTGTTGAAGCTGTGCTTTGTTGTTTAATTAACATTAATGACACAGACAGCAGCAGGTTTTATAGGATGTTGTCCCTTTAAGACCCGATGAACAGGTCTAATATAATGAAACGCATCCAATGTTTATGAGGATTGTCAAGACTTGTATTTTGATGGCTGTCATGATTCCTTGATTCAATTTGAGAGCTCGATTTAAAAAAAATCCTTGCATTTTGCTTGCGACGAGTAATTGGCAAAATACCAAAAGTGGTGCATTCTATGGACGAGAATCTATAAAACGCATTATTAGACCGTTTTCCAAGGCTGCTTGATATATTAAACATTTAAAAATCATGATAAAGCATTATACTATTGAGAACTCACAAATGCTACAGTTCAATTAAATAAACATATGCGATGCAGGTTTAATATATGTGCTTTAAATGATTTACAAGCGAGCAAGTGCAATCCAGTCTGGCAGCAAAGCAGGGTATCCAGAACAAAAACGAAACTGTCATGAATGCTTTCCTACGCAGTTGATTACGCTCAGGCGAGTACACAGAAGCTACAACAATCTATCACGCCACAATAAAGAGCACGTAATAAAGAAACAGCATTTATTGCCTGAATTTCATAATGAAATGGACAGAATTTGATATCTGAGACTTTGTTTTATATCAAAAATAACAAAGCCTAGCCTATTACTGGTTATTGGATATTGGTTCATTAAAATGAGAGTCTATTAAAATCGAGAAAAAGATTTTTTAAAAGATATTATTTTATTTGTTTATTTTGTTTACCCAGCCCTAGCGTATTTTTATTGTTTTTTTAACACTGCACTGTCATCCTGTAGATTCATGATTAAAAATGAAAATGTCAACAAAAATAAAAGCAATTAAATGTGTTATTCTAATTAAAATATGAAAATTAAAATGATGGGGAAATAATACATTATAACTGAATTTTTACGACCCTGTCCGTCAAAACGACAGACAATGTTAAAGTCTAGTGCAACCTCTGAGATATATCCGATTACTCAATTAATTGTCAGAATAATCAACTGATTACTCAATTACCAACACAATCGTTAGTGACAGCCCTAATGTGTGTGTGTGTCTCTTCAAGAGCGCAAGGAGATGCACAGGAAGAATTAACTCTGTTTGCGTTCTTTTTAAAACGTCCGGCTGTGCGCAATGTACCAAACTGAGTTCTCCTTTGCTGTTTCTTGGTGTGAAATGGTTTAAAATGGCTGAAAAATGTGTAAATTGGCAAGACAAAACACATGCTAATGATAAACTTTGACTCCAAGATAGTTACATTTTGCAATTAATCTGCAATTAAACTCGATTATCACATGCGTGGCAAACTATGGGGCCTGGTCAGTTCGGATCATGGGTGAACTACGGTCCGTTTAACCCCTAGAGACAATCTCTCTAAATGTGCTGATCATGTGTGGAAAATGACTGGTTCAGCTCTAGGGCCTCAGAGTGCTGTCACCACAGCTCAAAACCACTGATGTGCGTCACAGATAGCCTGTTCTACACTTAGTCCATGTAAAAAAAAAATTAAATAAAGCTTTAAAGGACTGAAAATACATCACCTTCATGTGACCACAACACCTCCAACTAAAAATAAATGTGTGCAAACTAAAATGTATTCAGGAGCACATGTGCAAAAGTTAAAGCACATGTGTAAAAATCGTAAATTTCTTTAAAGGTATAACAAACATCTTAATTATCATTATAAGAGGTTTTGGGAAGATGCACGTTGCATGTTCAGGATGTATATGCGAGTTCATGTGCTGCGTAGAAAAGAAAATAAGCATCTATCTCCTGTCTGTCAATCAATCGTTCCACAACAGCAGTTTTCAGCTATATTTGCAAGTGTTGAAGTGTCAACTATTTTGGGCTACCAACATGTGTAACACAATGACGCACTAAATGATGTATGCCAGGGGTGTCCAAAGTTGGAGCTAAACTCTGCAGGACAGTGAGCGACTCCACACAAAGTCACAAAATCAGAGCCCCTCCCTTTGCTAAATTTTGATCATAAGTGGTCAAAGGAAGAATTTGAGACATTTTGAATTCTCATTCTCGACGGCCACCTGAGATAGCATTATTTTCAGATGCAAACAGGAGCTAATAAAATAAAAAAAGAGCACGGTAGCTAATGACATGGTGCTGAATACATTAATCAAACCCTATGCTTTCTAGGAATAACCCACATCAGATTCTTAGAAATGGACGGCAAGTACCAGGCTTGATTAGACTGGAGATTAGACTGTAACTGTGAGCTGTGGCAAGGTTTCACTGTCCTACTTAGTGCAGACACTTGCACTGCTGATCCAATTACCGTCTATGAGTTGTCATGTGCTCAAACTCCCTGCGTGGCCAGACAGGAAGGACTCTCCCTGACTGAGACTGTGTCGGTACGCCATGACCATGGGAACAAAAGAGAGAAAGACTAAAAAAGACCATCCCATGACGAGAAATGCCAAGAAAGCTCTCAATATTTATTCCTAATGTATATATAATTAGTAGGCCTATAAATAAATCCGTAATTATTAAATACAGTTTGAAACAAAAATATTTTAAGACCAAGTGTACTATTTCTAGTGTATCTATTCTGAAAAATACTTGATATGTCTGTCTTTGGAAAAAAAAAAAAAAAGCTCCATCTGCTACAGTAACAGGCTAAGAAAATAATTCAAGGGTCATGTGAGGCTGCCCTCCAACAGTTAACACAATTAGCACCATTTACTGTGATATGTACACAGAAACAGATCACTTGATCACTTCCAAGAAATCATCAACAAAGTAAGATAAACTGTGAGCGATGACTGTTCGGGCTATGTTTAAAGTCATTTCTACCTTTGAGGGCGGGAAGCTTCTGCAGTTCCCGGTTCTTGCTGAGGTTGAATCGTGACGAACTCTGTCGACGCTCCTTCTTTACAATCTGAGGCCCACCTGAGTACTTAATTTTGTTGAGCTGAGTGGGAGGTGGAGTGCTGTTGCTCGGACGCTTGCTGGCTGTCTGCTGGGCCTGGGGGAAGAAAAAAAAAAACAGAAATGTTCTAAATCAAAACGGGCACATTTTGCCATAGCACCACTTTTGGCCGCAGAAGGTGAGACCCCAGTGTCTTCCTGATGGCAAACACAATAGATAAGACAAAATACTGCAGCAAAGAGGAAAAAGGCGATCCTGCTAGTCAGAGGCAAGTGAAAATTCTCATTCTGGAAAGCATTTTGATGTAGAAATATTTGGATATACCCATCAATGCTAGATGAGTCATCAATATTTTTGGTCCGCTTTCTCGGAAGAGAAGGACTATGAATTTTAAATGTGTGTATCTACTAAAAGCAAATGGTCGACTTTAGAAGTACAATAGCATATAAACAGCCTTAAAGACAATACAGTAAAACCACACATTTAATTTATTGGCTCTTTAAATCAGCTTCACTGTCTATAAAGTGCACCAGTTAAGTTTCTACATCTCTCCTGGTATTTCTCTAGATCAACAGGTATCTTATCTTCTATGCTTTGAATTTCAGTCGATTAGCTTTGTTTGCTCTTATATGGGCCATTCTACAGAACTGGTTCAAAGCTGGAAACATCTTGAAAAACAAATTTTGTATGCAATTTTGTATGTACAAATTTCTAGTAATTGTGCAGATAATTCTCCTGTTGTTTTTTCAGAAAGTTTTGGAGTATTTGTCCTCTTCCCAAATTTGTCACTACCGAAACAGTAATATATAAAGATATCTTTATATATTAGCAAATATAGCAAAATCTTAAGTCAATATAGCCTTTCTTATTAAATTAAATTAAACATATATATAATTTAATAAGAAAGGCTATATTGACTTAAGATTTTGCTTACAGCTGCCTTGTAAATATATTTTTTGCTATTTAATTAAAAAGTTTTTAAAGGTGAATTAATAACTATAATTTTAACAATATTTCAAGTGTGATTTATTAGATTTGTTCTATTTTGAATCCAATTTTTCTTTGTAAAAGCTAAAAAGTCATTCTGATTTCAAAGTTAAGGATTCATTAGTTTGAATACACACTGAACCAAACACTATCACAACACCTTAGTTGATAATTCAATATACTTTATTTTTGACAAAACATCCCATGTTTTTGGTAGTCACAGTACTGTTTTGGTAGTGACCGCATCACATTACAGCATTTAAACTCACATACTAACACACTACTAAAACACACCAAAATATTACAAATTAGCATGAATATACCAAAATTTTATTTCCAACAAATGAAAGAGTTTTTTTTTGTCCCTACCGAAACAATGATGACATGGTTTGGTTGTGACTGTTACTTTGGGGTATAACACTCAAAAAAAACAAGGGTGTCACTATCGAAAAGTCACTAAATGTTTCAGTAGTGACAATTTTATATACTTTTGAAGCTAGCTCAAAGATAATATTCAGCACATGGTTAGCTAGCACAGATCTGAACAGTTGTACACATATAAAGACCTGTTATGTAATAACTCACAAAAAAAAAGTGTTTAATTATAGAAAAATGGTGTGACATTCTTTACACACAGATATTTCAAACCTTAGATCACATTTACCACAAAATGATGGGCCTATCTACTTACCATATAGCTATGAGAGAGAGCAGCAAATGAATTTTTCCTGATCATAAATGTAGCGGTGTAGTTGAAATCAGTTTCAGCCAGTGGACTAAAACATACATGGTACATGGTTTCGGGAGTGACATGAAAATGCAGGACACTATTTTTTTTTTTACATAAAGTTTTATGATTTATAAAGAATTTTTAAAATGGATATATATATTTTTAACTTCACTTTAAAAAAAAAAGAAAATTTTAAAAACAACAATGGAATAAAATCCAAAAATGATTTAAATATCATTTTCATAAGTTGAAATTTAGGGGTTGAGGACAGCCACCTCCCAATTGAAAGTACCCACTAAATGATAATTTTATATACATAATAAGCTTACTGATATTTTAAATATTATTGTGGGTTTTAATAGATAATAGAAGGATCTTAGTATACATCTAATTTTTGAATACCTAAATGCTTTTTAAATGTTTTATTTGTGGGACAGCTGACAGCAGTTTGCACCAACTCTGTAGAATAGCCAATATACATACGAAAACTTGTTCTTACATATCTTCATTATACATCATAACTGATTTACAATGTTATTAGAAAGTAACTACCAAACAACATAAATTTAAGTCAGCTAACTGCATTACGCCTCACTTGGAAGCAGCTGACTGCAATATAATATTGAGCTCCAGTTGAATATATAAAAAAGAATAATAGAGATAAACAGCTTCATGTGAGATCTATGCTGGACAGTCATTATATCATATGTACTATTCCAATCCAGAAGGCATTTAAGCGTGAAAAACAACAACAGAAAAAAAACCATTCCATTTTGAGAAATTAATTTAAGGCTCTGTCTGTAATAAGGAAAATGGATTAATCAGTACGGACTAATCAAGTCAATATGAAAAACAAAAGAACAAATAAGAGCAGAAAGATGGTCATTATTAATTAAAGCAGAAGTTTACTTCCAGAACAAAAATTTACAGATAATTCACTCACACCCTTGTCATCCAAGATGTTCATGTCTTTCTTTTTTCAGTCATAAAGAACGGGAATGTTCTTTATATAGTGAATTTCTATGGTGCTTGGGAGTTTGAACAGCCAAAATGCAGTTTAAATGCGGCTTCAAAGGGCTCTACACAATCCCAGCTGAGGAATAAGGGTCTTATGTAACGACCGGTTATTTTCTTTAAAAAAAAAAAAAAAAAAAATCTACAATTTATATACTTTAAAACCTTCAATACTCGTCTTGTCTAGCTTTGCTATGTAATCCGGGTCAATACAGTTAGGGTTAGCCGAAAAACACTTTTATCTAATTTTTCCTCCAACTTCAAAATTGTCCTTCATCGCTGTTTTCCCTTTTTTTGGTAAGGGCGTTTGACGTTCTTTGCACGTTCACTTTGTAAACACTGGGTCGGCACTTCTGCAGTGATGCAGGATGACTTTGAAGCTGGAGAAAATGAGATGGGAGTTTTCAGATATACCCTAACCGTACTGACCCAGAGTGCACAGAGCACGCATGCGCATCATAGAGCTAGACAAGACAAGCATTTAAGGATAAAAAGTATATATATTGTCATTTTTTTTTAGAAAATGACAGATCGTTTTGCTAGATAAGACCCTTCTTCCTTTGCTGGGTTCGTTAAAAGTCCTTTAAAGTTTAATTTAAACAGCATATCGAAAGTTCAAACTCGCAGGCACCATTGAAGTCCACTATATGGAGAACATTCCTGAAATGTTTTCCTCAAGAAACAATTTGAGGACATGAACATCTTAGATGACAAGGGGGTGAGTAAATTATCTATAATTTTTTGTTCTGGAAGTGAATTTCTCCTTTAAGACTTTTCTAAGATTATTCCATTTTCTCATATTGGACATTACTCATGAAATCCATAAGATTGTGATATTTACAATAAATTACATTTTGATATCTCTGTTAAGGTCTAGTGCAGATGCTGAGTAACTTAATTTGTCTTTATATCAATGACTCACACTGAACAAAAGTTTAAGTCTTATCCAATGCTAAAACACTGTATGAAACTATTATAACAAAGCAACAAACCACATCAGTCAATAATCTGCAAGCAAACTGCCTCCCTAACCCGTGGGAGTTGAAGTCCACAACTAACCTAACCTACATACCTCCTTATTACCATATCTAGATTCATCCCACATTAAACATTCATGAGTAGCCTGAACTACACTATCAAATAAATATGCGTCTTCCATATAAGACGAGCGTCACAGAAACCTTTTCCACCATAGGTGAGAAATACAGTACGACCACTGTGGGACTGTCCTTTTGTCAAATTGTGTGATATAAGCCCAGTGTGTAAAACCCAAGGTAGATTATGCAACAACCAACATCTTTTATGACTGTGCGATATACATCGCAGCTAATATAATATTACAGACACCGTCTGAGCTTCGTGTGAGGCTAAGATTAATTGCAAAGGCAATTAATCGGCCGCCACTGAGAATGTCACACCAAGCTATCCAAGACTGCCAATTTTGTCCTACGACAAAATAAATATTTCACAATCCCTGAAATTAGTCTCAGGCAGCAAAATTAAGGCAAAAATCACAGTGCACACCTGGCTTTAGAAGCATATTGATTAAAAAAACAAAGCTGATCTCTGGTTTATAGGAACAAGGAATCAATGCTCAACCACAATGCAGCAGAAATTGCTAAATGATCAATATGTACGCTTGTGACGTTTCCAAAATGACTATAAGCACCCTCATGGAAAAAGCTTTTACGCATTGAAGGTTTTTAATGAAGAAAAAGCGACACTGTCCAAGCAACAAATGGTATGTGTGTGTGTGTATGTATGTGTGAACAGACTGGCGCTGTGAAACACATGTTGAGGCCTGCCCGTAGCATTGCAAAGCTGGCCTCAGTCACAGGGGTTGCATGACTGAGCCTGACTTAAAAATAGACCAAATCAATAAACTTCACCCGCTGCTACGTCACACGCTCTGCCCGTTGATTCTAGCCGTCAGTATCACTTTGATGAACTTGGCGATATTTCAGTCCCAACAGGGTTCAAGGAGGCAAGCTATTACGTCAGTGCAACCGCACACTTAGAAGGATACACACTTAGAAGTCAATACGTAAATGCATCCAAATTTCATTATCTCGCAAATCACTACTGACGCAAGAAGAAAACAACAAAAAAATTCAGCGCACATTTCCTTCATCGCATTCTTCAAAAGGGTCTAAAAAACAAGTCTGACTGGATGCGGATGCCACAGCAACTATTACAAAACAGCATTTTTAAAGACTTCTTTTTATGAACAGACAAACAGTGTAGAAACATTAGTGTAGACACTGTATTTATATAATTTAATAAATAAAAATTCAAAACATTATATTAAGAAAGGATAAAAAATACTGTATTTGGGGCAACTGTGATTGATTGCGCAACTTTTTTGTGCAATGCTTGAAGCAATACTTTGATAAAATACAGTACATTGTTATTCACCTGATCCGTAAGTCTGTTACGGACAGAAAAATATATTTTAAGCAACCGCTATTCGATTTAATAACACACAGATGGACCTACAGTCTAAGCTCATTTCGAGAGCAGATTTGCATTGCTTTATGTAGAAGAACAAAGAACAGCTTTAAGAGCCACTTCAACTTCTTATTTAATAAAGCAGAAACAGAAATGAGGGTTTGTCTGGAAGCAAGGCAGATATCAAGAGCTTTAACCATCCTCTGAATGAAAGAACACACTTCAGACTTGTGCAAAAGTAAACTACATGTTACGTACAGAATAAAAATCATCAGCAGAATCAACAGGAAGTGCAGTGATATTACTATGCATAATGAACGCTGCCTTGCAAAAGGGCTCTGAAATTGAATTTTAGCCTTCTTGCGCCCTGAGGAAAGAAAAAAAAAAGCCTGGCTACAACACTTAGCAAGCAAGTATTTGTGCCAAGTCCACTAGGCAGCCCTACGGTCAAACACAGTACGAAATGTTTGTAAAACGGTCTTCTTTACCTCTTCTGAATTTTCAGTTCCAGCATCCTTTCCGCCACCGGCATTACTGTTTTTCGTGCTGCTTTTCGCAGATTTGGTTGGTTCCTGTAATGACCACAAAAGAAAATCTGAGTCATAAATCAAAGGAAGCTCTTATTATTTTGATCACTCCTAAAGCAGCCTTTTATCTTGGGAATGCATACAAGTGAAATCATGGGCAGGTCATGCTGCAGGGCTGGTATGACAGGTGGTGGCCACCAGCAGCCCAACTGCAACTAGATTTTGAATCATGCACAAAAACATTGAGTGCTTTTTGGTAATGATAAATGATTACAGCTCACACCGTCCAGCATCACATACAGAGTGACAAACTTGTCCACTTATATATCGAGCGTTTATATAACGATGCCCACAGCTCATCCACAGCTGAAACATTGACTCATGCAGGGACAGAAGAACATGTTTGCGTGTCCAGCTTATGCTGCAATCTGTCAACTAATACGCCTCTATTCACATATTAACGGCCGATCATAATCTTACTATAGAAAACTGATCTGTAAAGCAAACACCGGGTACAACAGCTATCGAACAGCATTCTCTCAAACACATGAGATTCATATTTTAAATACACGTCGCGTTGAGCGAAAGAAAACGCTTTCTTGTTATTCAAAAATTCTTGTGAGCACGTAACTGTCAGTATTTTGACTTGAGACGCACAGGCACAAATGCGCCCTTAGCGGGCTAGCGGCTAGCGCGGCCTTCACTCAAAAAAACAACGCCAGCAAATGCTGCAGAATAACTGTTTTACAAACTGAATTCTCGGACGCATTATTTACACATGTGTTATGATTGTAATCTGTACTTTACCTTCTCTTTTTTAGTTTTATTCGGCATTTTGCAAATGTTGTCTTTAGCCGTGCCTCCGTGATAAGGCTTCCCTTGCACTCGGGCTCTCGCTCACACTGTTACCTCCAGCTCTCCGCGCCCTCCCTTCACCAGCAACGATCTGATTGGTCAGCAAGGCACGAATCTATCTAGCAACAACACGGCGGATTTTTTCTATTGGCTGCTTTTGGAACCAGACGGTCTTGAGTTTGCCAAACGGGGTCCTGGCTGCGACGAGGAAGGGGACTACAGCTGTTGTTGACGGCTTATCTATCTCTTGTAGAGGTGCAGATTGTCACAAGGGGAATTGATTGTGGGAGGGAGACTTGTGTTGGTGACATTGACCGTCGACATGTCAGAATAGGGTCATCCAGAGGTGGTTGTGGTTGTGGTTGAAGCAAAAAAAGCTGGACCCTTTACATATTTTACATACATATTTGTGACTACAGATGCAATTCAGGTCATTTGTGGTCCAGACTCAGAATAAGTGTCATGAGATTATACTACATTCAATGTATTAAGGGTATTACTCATTACGATTTAAAAATCCTTTATCTGCATAGAGGACGTTTCACTGCAATCTTTTTTTTATAAACATACGGTTAAAATCGTAGTTCTCCAACGTGGGTTTTCTTTAAAAAATGTATTTTTTAGTTTAGAATTCTTTAGCGTTACACATGAACCGTATTTTTGTAGACATCTAAACTACCACATTTTCACCTTTTTATATTTAGACATAAAATAGTATTTATACATACGTAAAATCTATATTTTAAATTCAAAATAATATTTTATTATTTTTCTAAAGATTCTGTCATAAAAACGTCCGTACAGAAACATCTACTGCCATCTATTGGTGTATTTTTCTCAAAACCATTTCGACAAGAGAAATACATTTCATTTTGATTTAAACTACCAAAAAAAGAGAAAAAACAAACATGATTGCATTCACAAGCATTTATTTGAAACACATAACATATAACTTTCATTATTTTTATTTACCTGTCATTAACTTCCGATTTCAAATATTAGCCTGCTATTTTACATATTCACTAGTGAATAAATATGGCCTCAAAAGAATAATTCACGCCCAAAATGAAAATCAGGTCATTGTTTACTCTGGCTCTTTTTTTAAAATGTATGCTTGGACAATTCGTCTGAACACAGAACAAAATATTATTAAAGTCTGAGTCCATGGACTTTTGTGTAGAAAAAATTATATTACCAAAAAAGCAAATATAAATAGGCCCATCTTAGATATCCGCATAAGTTACTGATTCGGCCTTGCACGTGATGGTGAATAAAATAGTTTTCATTTTGGGGTGAACTATGCTTTTTACAAGGCTATTTTTAAAAACATGCTCGTAGAGTAAGTTCCTCCAGTGCATATTAATTATATTGATTAATTCACCATCAATTACCAAAACCAGTCAAGGCAAACACGCTTACCTTCATGGGCAGCAGCTTCATTTTTGCAAGATGTTTTTTACGTCCTCCCTGGATCCAGATGTCAGCTGTAATATTACCGTCAGTAAATTACAATGTAAACCAATAAAGCATCTCCAGCAAATGACTGTCTAAACAGTGGAATTCCTAAATACATTATTAATCTTAGGGGTTAATTTATATAAGGATTCACTCATATATGGAAAACTTTTTATATGCAAATAATGCACAATTGCATATACAAGTAATACAAGTTCAGTAATCTCACATTCAAGATGTTTACTAAAAGCAGATACAGCATATTAGTTTTAAATTTGTAATTACACCCACATTCATATTTAACGACCATGCAAATAAACACAAAGTGCTACAGGCCTCATTCAAGAAACACCAACATAATGGATTTGTATATAATGTTCATAAACCATGCTTATGCAAACCATTTCACTCAATGTGGCAAAGTAGAACAGTTTTTGCAAATGATTTATTTAGTCATCCATTCTGCTCGTTTCTTGAATGAGGTGCAATGTGTAAAAGTCAGTAACATTTCAGTAAGAGGCAAAGACAGGAAGAATTGCTGTGATTTATTTGAGCTAGCACAGAACTTGTGCAATTACACCAACTATCTGTAGATGCTTAAGTAGCATGGTAGCAATTTGAACATTATAACAACAACAAAAACTGAAACTGGAAAGAAAAGTCATCAATACAGAGTACAGTGTAATAAAACTACGGAGGCCAAGCGTGACATTTTCTGGCCAGAGTTGTGAACGCATATGTCCTTGAAGCATGAACTCCACACCATTTCTCTTCTCTGAGCCTGGATCTTTCTGGCTCCTGCATTAAAATATCCTCATTTATTTAATTGGAATGAACAGAGCAAATGGCTTTACAGACGTAAATGTTTAATACACATCATATTCATTGTATGTTTTACGTTACCTTGGGAAAAAGGAATGGTTTCTGCTGGAAACAAAATAAGGAAACAAGTAGCTCAACAACCAGGTGCTTTTGACAAGACAGAGAAAGTTTTACACATATTAAGGGTTCATTACTTGATGAAAGTTTTCATTCTCTTAGAGGGATTCCTTCCCCAGCACCCACTTCAGAATGAATGCTTTTCAGTCCACGTTTTCACTGGCATTACCTGCCAAAAGGTTAAGAATAGACATGAAACATTCTAACTGGATAAAGCAAATACAAAGAATACTTCAAAATCACTTATTTACATTCAGAGGTAACATGTACATCCCTAAACCTACTCTTGGAAGGTCTTTACAAAGGCTCGAAATTGAATTCAAATGTGTCCAAGTTCAGTTGCTCAGTGAAAGAACCAGGAATGGGGGAGAATGACATAGGCTCCTCAGATTCCAGAGGGTTTTCCTCTTCATTATTTGTCTGCCCTGCATCCTGACTATCAACTTCCATCACAGTTATATCCCCCACAGAGATTTCAATAGATTTAAGAACTTGTTGATCAACAAAACCTTCCTCTTTTGCGTTATCTTCATTTGGAAGCTCAGGTTTTAAGATGGCATCCTCAAAGGCTTGTTCAAATTCTGAGTCCTCGTTCTTGGGTGAGTCTTCTCTCTGGGCAACATTCGAGACCTCATTCTTGGGGGGTTCTTCTGTCTGGGAAACTTCTGAGTCCTCATTTCTGTGGGGTTCTTCGCTCTGAGCAAATTCTGAGTCCTCATTCTTGGGAGAGTCTTCTATTTGGGCAACATTTGAGTCACCGTTCTCGGGAGAGTTTTCTATCTGGGCAACATCTGAGTCCTCATTTTTGGGGGAGTCTTCTATCTGGGCAACAATTGAGTCCTCATTCATGGGGGAGTCTTCTATTTGGGCAACATTTGAGTCCTCATTCTTGGGAGAGTTTTCTATCTGGGCAGCATTTGAGTCCTCACACCTGGGAGAGTCTTCTATCTGGGTATCATTTGAGTCCTCATTCTTGGAAGAGTTTTCTCTCTGGGCAACTAAGTCCTCGCTCCTGGGAGACTTATCTCTCTGGACAACATCTGAGTTCTCACTGTTCATGGGTTCTTCGCTCTGGGCAACTTCCGAGTTCTCGTTCTTGGGGAGTACTTTTTGGGCAACTCCTGATTCCTC
>JAHKKF010517489.1:0-11001 GCA_019740295.1 Labeo calbasu | reverse complement strand
TGCTCCAAAAATATTTATTTTAGTTTATTAAATTAATGAATGAATGAGTTAATTAATTTAATTAATTAATTTATTAATTTTGGTTAACCTTCGATCTTTTTTTTTTTTTTGCTATACGTCATCTCAACATTGATGGTCAACAAATATTTTATTTTAATTTATTTAATATTTATATTTAATATGAATTTTAAATTGAAGCATTTCATTTGTCTTTTTTTATGTTTAGTTTATGTACTTGATGTGTGTGTATATATAATATATATAAATCACAAATACACCAAAAAACTACCTAAACTTTAACTAAAAATTTAAATGAAAAATATATATATATAAAAAAATACATGAGTAAAAATACTAAACACTAATTCAAACAAAAACTTTAGCAATAACTCAGAATTGATTGTCAACAAATGTAATTGTAATTTATGTAATAATTATATTTTATATTAATTTTAAAAAACAAAGATGTAAGTTTAATTACATTTAATTTTTATTATATTTTATTTAATATGAGTTTTAAAATGAAGCCTTTGTAATTTGTCTGTTTAGTTTAACTTGATGTACTAAAAAATGTAAAAAAAAAAAAATGCTTATTGTTTTAATATAATTTACTATAAAACAGCTCTTTAGGGTTTCTGCAAATAAGATTTATTTTAGTTTATTTAATTTGTGTTTCCTGGTTGACCTTCAATATTTTTTTAGCATCTCATCATTGATTTAATATTTATATTTTATATAATTTTAAAGCAAAGCATTTGTCATGTTCCTGTTTAGTTTAACTTGATGTACTAAAATAACTTTAAGTAAACTAACATAAAAAAACATAAGTCACAAAAACTCAACAAAATTACTTAAACTACACTAAAAATTAAAATGAAAAATGGTAAATATTAAAGATTAATAATATATATATATTTTTTTTTATTTATTTTTGACTGTAAACAAATATTAATATCTCTTCTGAGACTCTAGAGGAGACACACCTGAGATTACTCAGATATTAGATATGAGCAAAAAATCTAACTAAAAAGTAAAGTAAATGCATTATTAAATATTAAAAATTAAAGTAAATGCATTATTAAATATTATTAAATGAAACCCCAAAGAGTTGTTTTGCTGAATTAAACAATCCATTTCAAATATAAAACACATAAAAAAGTAAATAATAATATAAAATGTAATATTTAAATGTAAAAAGTACATTTAAAATGTATAAAATATAAAGTGTTTTGCAAAAAATGTACGGTATTTAATGATGACCATGTTATTAAAATGTCCATATTTTTCATATTTAAATTGTCTTAACACTGTTATTGAACTCTTACAGTTGTTTTTACTGTGCATTTCCTCAAGTGCCATCCGTTTTCATTTCTCAACAGCTGTATTGCATTTGTCACACCGATCATAGGAAGATTTCATAGCTGAAACCCATGACAGCAGCTGTTACAGCTCATTATTTGTTTATAAAAATGCCATTGTGAAAGTTTGCACATCTGAATTTCCAGTTATAAAGCCCATTTCACAGTTTATTATCACGACTTAAGACGTTTAATCAGTAATCTGTTCCCAACAGGTGGTGTGAGTCCGGCGGCGGCAGCAGGAAGCCATCGGAGGAGAAGTTTCAGACGGCCGGGATACATGCGCTCGGATCCGCTTAACCAGTCATGCGACTTTGAACGAGAACGTTCCAAAACTCCTGTCACGCGTACTAATGAGAACACTCAAAAGAGCGCTTCAAAAATACCCAGCAGCCCTAGTGAGCGATGGCTTCAGGATGTTTTCGAGAGAAATGACGATCGGGATACTTCCGAAACTCACCGCTTGCGTGACGAGGAGGAGAATTCCTCAATGCCTTCTCGCGACGTTTTCAATTCAAGCTTCAGTTTCATTCAGCAGTCGCTAAAAACTAGTGATCTAAGTAGTGATGCAAGTAGGCAATCTGAATGGGACCAAGCGAAGTCTGAAACATCAAACACGGGAGATTTAAACCCTCACCTGATCCAATCAGAGATCAGCACTGTTCCGATCAGCCAATCAGAACATGAGGTTTTCTCATTAAGCAATTCGCCTTGCACGATTGGTCGCTCGGTGCAACAAAAAGGGCTGTTATTGGACCGAGAGCTTTGGCTAGCGGATCTGGACGTACCCTGGCGTTGTAACAGACAGATTTCGTCCTCCATGACGTCTTATGCGAAAGAAAGCATCCAGGACTCAGACTCTGGCTCTTTGGACACCGAAGTCACGTCTTCGCTCTCGATTGACTCGTCAGATTCGACCTCAGCATCGTCGGTCACGTCCGGGTACGACAGCGCGACCCCGTTATCAGATCAGAGTCGGGACGGCTTGATAAAGAAGTACGAGGATGTTCTGCAAGACTGTCTTCAGAACAATCGCACAAACACAAAGGTCGGTATGACACAATGAAGTTTAAAGGAGAAGTCCTTTACGTGTAATTTACTCACCCCCTTGTCATCCAAAATGTTCATGTCTTTCTGTCTTCAGTCGTAAAGAAATTATGTTTTTTGAGGAAAACATTTCAGGATTTTTCTCCATACAATGGACTTCATTGGTGCCCTGATTTTGAACCTCCAAAATGTAGTTTAAATTAGAGCTGAAGATCTTTGCCCGAACCCGTCGGGTCCCGTTGGTTTCGGGCAAAGATAATTTAATTGATATCATTTTACACGGGCTCGGTCATGTGATGCGTTTCGATTAGCGGCAGAAAGTTGCGAAAATGGATGTTGAGGAGGTGAAATGGAGGCTTGCCTCTGGCGATTACGTTTTGGCAAAATTTACAAAACTTGCAAAATTAGCTAGATCAGTGCTAGCGCTGCTGGACGCACCATCAGTGAGCGCAGGACCACGCTAAAGCCATCTACCGTGGATTCAATAAATTTCCTCCACAAAAACATTATTAGTATTTATCTTTAGCCGAGGAAGAAGGGTCTTATCTAGCGAAGCGATCTGTCATTTTTTTTCCGAAGATAAAAATGTGTATAGTTTTTAAGCACAAAAGCTCGTGTAGCACAGGCTCTGGGATGGGCGTTCACGTACTATTGAATCATGTCGAAAGGTCACGCGGAACTACAGACCCAGTGTTTACAAAGCGAACGTACAAACACTAAGAAAGTCAAAAGCTGTTTACAAACAAAAAGCTACAACGGTGCCGGAGTACACAGATGATGAACTTAGATGTGATTCGTAGTAGTGATGGGAAGTTCGGCTCATTTTACCGACTCAAAATGAACGAATCTTTTTGAGTCATTTTGTTCATTTTAGCAAAATATAATTAAATGTTACGTGTTACTTCTCTAACACATCTACTGCTTACACAGACGTTGATCACACTACAAACAAGACAAAACTATAATGCTATAAGAAACAGAAAAGATTMATTCATTGTTTTCCTGGCTCTTTAGTCTATGATTAGCTCACCTCACCTCTTATCTGACAAGKTTTCGGATTTGAGTCGTTTGTTCATCACGTGACAGCCCCATAAGATGAACGAACGACTCGAAAAACYCAAAACAGGTGAACTAATTCCAGTACAGAACCTAAAAGGATGTTGCGCATGCGCGACTGAACGAATCACTCCCCGAGACGACTCGTTCTTCCCGAGTCACATTGAAGATTTGTTCAAAATGAAAGAATCGTTCAAGAACGCGCATCCCAGAACCTGTACTACACAAGCTTTTGTGCTTAAAAAGTATACAAATTTTTATTTTCTGAAAAAATGACTGATTGTTTTGCTAGATAAGACCCTTCTTCCTCGGCTGGGATCGTTTAGAGCCTTTGAAGCTGCATTTAATCTACATTTTGGAAGTTCAAAATCAGGGCACCAATCAAGTCCATTATATGAAGAAAAATCCTGAAATGCTTTTCTGAAAAACCATAATTTCTTTACGACTAAAGACAGAAAGACATGAACATCTTGGATGACAAGGGAGTTAGTAAATTACTTGTATATTGTTGTTCTGGAAGTGGACTTTTCCTTTGTGTCTTCACTCACCATCTTTAACACTTTTTAATGTTTCACAATGTTTTATCCTCTTAGATCGAGTCCATAATGATGAAGCTTCAGAGATTGCAGCACAAAGCTGTTCTGGATGACGACTATGACACAGGTCGGATATTTTACATCCTCAGTGTTGGTTTGATCATTATTTGATGAAGTATGGTGGATTTTCTAGCTAGTAGTTTGTTTATATGAAGTGTTAATACTTAAACAGAGTTGATTTCTTATTTTAAAGTATAATAAACACAATAAAAAATTAACATTTAATCTTACCGAATGACCACGTATGTGAATTTCAGCTCAGTTTTTGTGTCCTAATGCGTGCACAGCTGATGACAGAAGACGAAGATGGTTTCGTCACATTCATGTGGTTCAAACACACCCAAACACTCCCAGCTGATCGTCTGTAGTCAGCATTAGTGACCTTAAACTAAACCAAAAACATTAACTTGTGATTGCTGACTTCATAGCAACAATATAGCCTTTTTACATCCCACGTGTTTGTTTGATTAGCAAAAACATAATTAACACTTAACTATTATATCTGGAAAGGAACATTACCATTCTACTTACATTATTTCTGTACACTGAATTTATTCTCAGTAGGATCCCATTTGAAATGTTTGTTTCTGCATCAGGATTATTATCGTTATCCAAAAAAAAATAAAAATAAAAAAACCCCATAAAAATAAAAATAATATATTTTTTGGTTACTTGAAATAAAATAAACATAAGTTAACAATTTCTCAAAATACTAAAATAATTAATAAATAAAAACAAATAAATACTATATAAACATATTAAAAAACAAAATAAAAACTAATATAGATGACAAAAACACACAACAAAATTACTATAAAATGTAGTGATAACAGAAAATATAAAAATATTACAACCCAAAAATGTATTCTATAAAACACAAAATATCAAAAAATATCACAACTTTTATGGCATATAATAAAATTATATTGCATGTGTATTTTCTTCTGACTGAGCTTTGAAATGTATATCTTTGCGTCATGATTATTTTTTTGTTAACTAAAACTAAAACTTAAAAATTAATAATAAATAAACATAAAGAAACATTAGCTGAATAATATAACATTTTTAAACTATAACTTAAACTTTAAAACTTAAATGTATTTTTTTCAGTTCCTAAGGCATTTCTTAAAATACTAAAATAACTTAATAAGTTAAATATAAATAAATACATTAATAAACTTGAATAAATAAAATTAATAAACATTATTTAGACATATAAAAAACTAAATAATAAAATTAATAAACACTATTTAGACATATAAAAACCTAAAGAAAACAAATAACAAAATTACTAAATAAAATAAATAAAAAATAAGCACTATTTAGACATAAAAAAAACAAAAGAATAAAATTAATAAACACTGTTTAGACATTAAAAAAATAAAGAAAACAAATGACAAAATTACTAAACTAAACAAAATGACTAAAATTAATAAATAAAAATTAATAAGCACTATTTAGACATTTTAGAAATCAAATATTATTTTAGTTCCTAAGGCATTTCTTGAAATACTAAAATGACTTAATTAAATATAAATAAATAAATACATTAATAAACTTAATAAAAATTAATAATAGAAACTTAATAAAAATTAAAATAAAATTAATAAATAAAATTAATGAACATTATTTAGACATAAAAAATAAAAGAATAAAATTAATAAACACAATTCAGACATAAAAAACTAAAGAAAACAAATTAGAAAATTGCTAAACTGAAACAAATAAAATTAATAAATAAAAAATATATAAGCACTATTTAGACATAAAAAACAGAAGAAAACAAATTAATAAATTAAATATAAATAAATAAATAATATACTTGAATAAATAAAATTAATAAATGTTATTTAGACATCATAAACAAAAGAACAAATTAATAAACACTATTCAGACATATAAAAAACTAAAGAAAACAAATGACAAAATTACTAAACTGAAACAAAAATAATAAATAAAAAATGTATAAGCATTATTTAGACATAAAAACAAAAGAAAACAATTAATAAATTAAATATAAATAATAAACTTAAATAAATAAAATTAATAAACGTTATTACACATAAAAACAATAATAAAATTAATAAACTATTCAGACATGAAAACTAAAGAAAACAAACGACAAAATTACTAAACTGAAACAAATAAAATTAATAAATAAAAATTAATAAGCACTATTTAGACATGACAAACAAAAGAAAACCAATTAATGAAATCTAAATAAATAATACATTTGAATAAATAAAATTAATAAACGTTATTTACACAAACAAAATAATACAATTAATAAGCACAATTCAGACATAAACTAAAGAAAACAAATGTCAAAATTACTAAACTGAAATAAATAAAATTAATAAATAAAAAGTAATAAGCACTATTTAGACACAAAAAATAAACAAAACAGCAAGATTACTAAAAACTCTAAAATGAAAGTGAAAACAGAAAATATAAAAATAATAATATTTAATATTAAGCAAAACTGAAAATATCAAAACATTAACAAAAACATTTGTAGTATATATTAAAACATATTGCATGTGTTGTTTCACATGCTCTTTTTTAAACATTATTAGACAGTACAATTTTGAGATGGATCTGTGATTCAGTGTTGAACAGCGCCATCTGCTGGTTATTAACACATTTACACAGGACCAGCATGCTTTTCATGCTTTCGAGCAGTAGTCTCATAGTTTTTATTTTACTTTGTAAATTCTTTATCCTTTGATTCACTGCTTAGTTGCTGTACTCAAAAGCGTCCTTCAATATCTTTAGTGTGTGTCTGGAGAATCATCTGTAACTTCTTCTTTATCAGATCAGATGATTGACCTACATTTGTCAGCTGGAAGTCTTTTTCCCCCCTTTTCAAGCATGACGAACCTTGTGACTTACATAACTGGACTTTTCCCAGAGCCTGATCTGTGTGTGTGTGTGTGTGTGTGTGTGTGTGTGTGTGTGTTTTGTTTACAAACACAGACATTTCCTGCAGTGTTTTAGTTGCATATTAGAGCATAAGTGCTCCAAAATGACTTGTTTTTGTGTAAAACTGTGTTTTAATGAATGATAGATCAATATATCTTCATTTAAATTAGTTTTAAACTTGATTTCAAGAGAACAGGAACTTTTAACATTTAATTTAATTTGGACTGACTTTGACTGAACTTGAACAGTTGTGTATTTGTGGTTTTGGCCATGAAAGACTGCTGAAAGTTAAAGTTTGAATTGTGTTTGTGTGTTTAGCGGAGCGTTTTGGTAAAAAGCTAGAGGAACTGAGGAGAGAGCGAGCAACGCTTAAGCCTGGTTTACCGTCCAGACATCCAGAGGTCGCTGGATTTCTAGAGCGTCTCAGGACGGCCGTTCACAGCATCATTCACAGGACAGACACGCAATGCAGGTTTGGAAATGTTAAAAACTCAATATGGCCTGTTTTCTGCTCACCGAGGCTGCATTTAGTTGATCAAAAATACAGTAAAAACAGTTAAATATTTTTAGAATTAAAACAAATGTGTTCTATGTAAATATATTGTAAAGTGTAATTTATTTAAGTGATCAAATATGAATTTTCAGCATCATAACTCCAGTCTTCAGTGTCACATGATCTGTCAGAAATCATTCTTAGATTCTAATTTGCTGCTCAAGAAACATTTCTGATTATTAGCAATGTTCAAAATATTGCTCCCCAATATTTTTGTCCAATTGAAAGTTTACAAAAAACAGTATTTGAAATAAAAAATCTTTAGTAACATTATAAATGTATTTACTGTCACTTTTGATCAATTTAATGCAACCTTGATCAATACATAATAATTTGCTATAGTATATGTCACTGTTGTATTTTAAGGCTGGTTAGCTGATAGTGGTTTCAGAAATAACCCTAAACAGGAAAGCACTCAGGTGGGGCGCCAGATCTGCTGGAATGTGTCTAAACAGCACTTCCTGTTACGTATTGTTTCCATATGTTTATCATCGTACAGTATCAGCATCGTACAGACACATCATAGGAAACACTAGATTATTAATGATCATTTTAATTAAAAGCTGAAGATGTGCACTTAATTTTTTTATATTACATTCATTTATATTGTATATATTTTAAATTATATTTATTTTTATTTTAGCTGTTTTTATTTTCAGTGTTTTGTCATTTTTGCTTAATGTTATACATTTATTTTTTTAATGTTAAACATTTTTAATGTCTATGATTTTTTTAATTTAGGTTTAACTTTTTAGTTTTCAAGTTAAACAATTTTTTTTATATTGTATTTTTGTACAACATTTTATTGTACTTTTATACAACAACATTTTTATATTGTATTTTATTTCAGTTTATTTTAATCAACCTGTATTTAAATTAATGTTTTGACTTTATTCTAGTTACATTTCTTTTCTTTTTTTAATTGTTGATTAATTATTGATTTTTATTTTATTTTATTTTATGTTTTGGTTTTAGTTTTAGCTAACAATAGTAACTTATAAACAACTTTTTTTAACAGCCAAAATAAATTAATTCACTATAATCATTGAGACATTCAATAGAAATGACACAGATCTAGTGCTATTTTAATATTATTATTATTATTTTTTTTTTTAATTCATATTTTGCATGAGCCTTTATTTTTATATTTACATTTTTCATTTTTATTTAGTTGTTTTAGTGATTTTGTAATGTGCATTTGTCATGTTTATTTTTTATATTTCTATATAAAGTATAATATATATATAATATATGAATATATATAACTTTTTTATTATAATGTACAAGTTTATTTTTATTTCAGATTTTTTTCAATTACCATACAATTTTATTAGTCTTTTAGTTTACAACAGTTTTATTTTAGTTTTTGTTAATATTTTAAATAATTTTTATATTTTCTGTTTTCATTTTAATTTAAGTAAAGTTGTAGTGATTTTTGTTATGTTTCTAAGATTTGTATTAGTTGTTGTTGTTTTTAATTATTTCAGGTTTAGTTTTATTACATCAAGTTAAACTGAATGAAACTTGCTAAAAAAAAGTCTTTATTTATTTATTTATTTATTTATTTATTATAATTTTTTTATTTGAATGTTATTTTAGTTAAAAATGTTACTTTTTAGGTTTATTTATATAATACTGGTTTTTAAAAATAACATTTCTAGTCATGTTTTATTGTAAGTGATTATAAATACTTTTTCAAACAGGCAAAACGGTGAATCGAGTGACGATCGGGGATCAGGCAGCTCTCAGAGTCGAGCTCGAACACGAGAGAAGCTGTTAGAAGAAAAACAGAGGATTCAGGTGAACAGAAATATATGATCATCACTAATATATATGAGAGCATAATATATGCATGTCAATGACTTTTGACTATCAACATGAAATCTAATTCTTTTTTAGCTTGTTTTTGGCTTGAGACTATCTGACCGATCTGTTGTGAAATCTGATGTTGATTATAGCTCAGTAATAGGTTAAGAGGCTGAATATGTGTTGTGCTTCTACAGAAGGAGATGTGTGATCTTCAGCGGAGGCTGGAGGAGCTGCAGGAGCAGAGCAGAGCTGTGGAGGAGCAGCTGGAGCTGGAGGAGCTGGAGGAGCCCGTCCTGAGAGCCTGCGATTCGGCTCAGCTGCGGCTGATGGGTCGAGCGCTGGAGGACATGATCGGCTCCGGACATCGGGCCCAGATCAGCGTGTCTCCACCTGCAGAGATTATCAGGTGAGAGGAAACGGGAGCAAAATATGGAAAAATATGAGCTCTCAAATCTCATTTACACACATTCAGACCTGCATGTCGCTAATGGTCAAGACACACCAGAAGAGTATGATGTGTTTTGAGGCACTGTTTTGAAAAGCACAAATGTAAATGAGGTTTGTGAGGTAACATCATAAAGGTTTTGAAAAAGTCAATGTGAATGATTCCTTTAACTTCCTAAAATCATTAAAAATCAGTTTTTTGATTCTGTAAAATAGCAGTAGCAGCGTTAGGTTCAAAAAACATTCATTTAGGACAATAAATTAATAATAATAAATCATTATTTATTATTAGTATTGTTGTTGTTGTTTTTATTGATAGTTATTTTATCGTTAATGTATATTATTGATGAAAACAGCAACAGCAATACTACTACTAATAATAATTATTTTAATAATTATGACTGTTTTATTATTATTATTGATGATGAGGGTGATGATAAATGATATAACTATAAAATATATATTTTTTTATTGTTAATAGTTATTTTATTGATAATATATATTGATAAAAACAACAGCAATGATAATGTATAATTTTTGATTATGATGATGATTATTATCATTATTGATCATAAGAAAATACCAACATTAAAAAAATATATTAGTATTATTATAAGATTATTTATTATTATTAGTAGTAGTAGTAGTAGTAAGAATAATAAAAACAATAATGATAATGTAAAGATTTATTTCTATAATAATTTACTATGGATTATTATTTTAACATTATTGATGAAGATCATTATTATTTATATTAATAATAATGCTAATACTGATGATGATGATTTATGGTTTATTGTTGATTTTTTTATTATTATTATTGATGATTCTATTTTTATTTTCTGTTTACAAATGATAAATCAATTTATATTTCATGTTATTTATTTAAATATTATAATATTTAATATGTCTATTGTTTTAATTATTATCACAACAATGATAATGTAAAGATTTATTACTATGATGATTTACTCTTGATTATTATTTTTTATTATTGAAGATTAGTATTATTATTTATATTAATAATGCTAGTGATGATGATGATGATTTTATGATTTACTATTGATTTTTTATTATTATTATTATTATTATTGATAATTAAATTTTTATTTTCTGTTTGCAAATGATAAATGATTTATATTTAATGTTATTTATTTAAATATTATAATATTTAATATATGTAAATTAAAATTATTTACTATTGACTACTGTTTTG
>JAHKKF010517485.1:0-12930 GCA_019740295.1 Labeo calbasu | reverse complement strand
CTGAGTCTATGACATTAGCCACCGCACTGAAATCTGATCTCCATCAGTGACTCTGAATCATAGAAATATATGAAGTAGGAAATAAAATATGGCCCCATATGCGTCATGCAGTCCTGCCATCAAGACTCAAACACGCTGCGTGTCATATATTTACCCGGCGAGTCTCTCCTCCATATAAGAGCGCGACGCTCTGTAGCGGCGTATTTCTGTGGATGTGAAGTTTCCAGCGGGGTCCGTGTTCAGCCCGACCCTCCTCACCTCCACTGCTCTCTCCCTACAACGCCAGCGCTCTCCCCATCTGCCTCTGTCTGAGTCTCTCTCTCTCTCTTTCTCTCTCTCTCTCAGTTCAGGAAGTGATTTCGCGTTCAGTCTGACATCATTCTCGAACGCTTTCAGGAGTTTTTAAAGACACAGTCGGACCGTCCCGTACAGTTCATATCTAACGAACAACTATGGCAAGCCGTTTAAACATTTATTCCTCAAACTTTACTGTGTTAAAGTACTTACTGTATAGAAACGACAATGTACAGGCAGTCAGGTAGTGCAAAATAATCTCAGACTGGGTGATTAATCACTGAAGCAGCAGCTCACCTTACAGGATTTTTTTTCAGTGAAAATGACAGTCTGACTGTACTTTATCTCAGTTTAATAAGGCCACTTTACAAATACCAAAATAAATTTACATGAAATATTAAGAAACAACACAGAAAAGCTTTTCACACTTGAACCAGTTAACCCTGGGTCATTCCAAACCCTTGGTAAATGGAATCCTCGGTTATTTGCTTCGCAGTTTGGGTATTCACAATCACACACTTACATTTTTAACATTCTTATTTGCATATTTAAAGTGTCAGTGTCATTGACAGGAGAAACGCAGCATGCAGCCTAGTGCTAAAGGCTTTAGCGTGGCACATCCTCACGTTATTGTAGACTGTACTGACAAGTTTTTTCCTTTATAGACTTCACAGCCCTGCTGAAAAAAACAATAGACACCATCACAAAATTTGTAATGGTTTTATTGGTCATAATGGGACTTGCATTGGTTTTAATGGAAACTCTAATGGACCCTGTTGGTGGTAATTGGTCACCTTCCTAATGGAATATGTCCCGAAACACACAGAAAACCTGGTTTCTGTTGTTTTTTTGTTTCAGCGGGGAGTGGAATATAAGGGTAGAATAAAATTTTCCATCACCATTTGACATTTTCCCCTCAAACTTTGAAACAACAAGCACGCTGCGTTTTCATGATGAATGTGTGGTGCACGATAGGATGTCTGTTGCTAAGCGTCTAGCCATTTCAAAAGTAGCGCTAACTCCAGAGCAGGGTTTCATAACCCAAGGTAAAAAGGCCTATCTACATACACTGCGGGTCCCCTTACATGGAAATCACTATTTTGCACGCTACACGTCGTGCCTAACAACGCCCCTTAGCTGTTATAAATTCACTGTAAACCTGCTTTGGGCTCATTGCTTTATTTTAGCACTGGCTACTCTTTGTTGTCTCAGACAACGACATCTTTGACCCATGTCGGCCACCGTAGCTTCTCTATGTGCAATTCGCAACCTCACCGCTAGATGCTGCTAAAATGTATACACTGCACCTTTAAAAGTGGGTTTTAGAACAACAATAACCCTGGGATGTGAAAAGCCCCAGAGAGACAGAACACAGCTACTGTATGTAGAAAACCAGGTTTCCATGATGAGTGGACAGTTATACGGATAGCAATTATTATTCTTTCTTTCAGCCACAGCTTTAGAGTCTATTAATAGTGTAGGGGGCGGGACACTTTGAATTCTAGAAAGCATTTGATTGGACAGAAAGTTTGACAAGAAGCTGAAGTGCAGGGTGATGTCATCAAAATCATTGATCCATATTGGCAAAAGCTAGAGACTGTACGTTTTGAATGCTTTTATCTTGTAAATGCAATTTTTTCCATTGTTTTGGGGCAAACTAGCTTATAGATCATCTTAAGGCTAACATATTCATAATAAATGCCAAAAAAATTCAATTTTGATTTCATAGGGAACCCATTAGCAGCCCTGACTGTTGTCCCAGACAACCAATTTATTGCTTACATAGCTTTGCTAGTTTCATGTCTTGTATCATTCCACAATCTCTGTTTTCTTGCATAAAGTAATATTTTACTCTTAAATCAATATCTCATATCCATGTTTTTTTAAAGTGTAATAAGCAGGACAATGTGTAATCTATAATCTGTATAATAAGCAGGATAAGGCACAGTCAGCTTGTCATTACCACACAAAAAATACCACTTCAAAGTATGGCTTGCTTAGACTAGTTAGGTAGTCATCTCAGTGTGAACAATTCTAGCTATTAGACTGGTGACAGAAGCCACAGCCATACCTTTTATTGCAGCTATAGATCCCTGTTTCAAACAGGGATACTGCACAACAAAACTAGTTGAACACACTCAGGGTTATAAGGTTTTATATTGGTTTTGAATTGGCAAACAAATCCAGCCCTTTTTAATCAGTACCACTGTGCTTATTATGTAAACATTCTTTCGCAAATGAGAAATTTGTCTTTCTCTTTGGCTTCTCCGAGCTCCTCCCACAAACTACTGCTGCTGCAGTGCTTTTATCGACAGACACCAGCCACTACAATGGGGGCCTTAAACAGGGCCACTCATACCTCTCTCATACCATAGGTGGGAGTTAAAGATCTTCTGGACAGTAGCCTTCATCAAACATTCCCATCTTACCCTCACAATCTGTTTGGGTTTGCCAGGCCTGTCTGGTAGCCTCCTGTCATTTGAACATAGTTTCCAAAGAGGCCAATCCATGAACAGTACAAAAGTGCATTAACAGAACACTGCTCTGGTTCATATCAGACAGGCCATTCCACACAGTCACTCCCCTCTAGGTTTTTGTGTCATCAGGAACATGGACGTTGAAGTCCCAGCAGTTGTATGGACTCCCCAGTTGGTACCCCTTCTAGGGCCTCACCTAGGATCTCCAAGTAGGCTGGATACTCTGAATTGCAATTTGGTGTATGGAGACAGATCACTGAAAGACCCACAAAGCCACGCCCTTCTCATACCCTCGAAAGTGGACTTTGAGGGCCAGAGTTCAGAAAACCTGCCTTAATGTAAAATCATGTTCTGTTGTGTATTATTGTTGTGGGAATAGTTTCATTTCTTAAAGTTGAGTGTGACTGGACCTTAAATCCCCTTTCACTAAATTCCAGAAAAGTTTCTGAAAAGTCACTGCTAAAGCTTTTCCAAATGAGCTGGAAAAAAACAAGTAATTATGATGTTTATTTTAATCATACTCTTTTGTCAGTGGTCTGTAACACAATAAATAAGAATGGTAGGGGGGTGACAGAATAAACAACATTCCACAGGCCACTATTGTGCGGAGTCATGCAACACATGCATCCCCTGAGATCATGAAGGACATGTGAAAATTTTGTCATTCCCAGCATTCATGACCGCTTTACAAAGTACATGTCATTTCCAGCACCTACTCATGCCACAAAAACAACTGTAGCACTGTTGTCACAAACAAAAATAAATATCAAGTAATTGCGATGAACTAGACATTCTTGAAACTTCTACAGATCTGACACTCTTGATGTGCTTCCTAAGTTTTCAGCTTCACTTGACATTGCAGAAATATTTGACTGAACTGCAAAGTGTTATAAAATAATGCACCATCTATACTTTCCCCAATTGCAAAACTTTGATGCTAACAGTATGTTATAGTATGTTAAATGTATGCATGATACAACTGTGTGGATACTTTGATACACGTGACTGGTTGTTGGTTTGAGCTGGTTTAAGCTGGTCTTAGTTGGCCATGAGCTGGTTTAAATTGGTCCGGAGCTAGTTATAAGCTGGTCCTGGACCGGAGTTGGTTGCTCAGGAACAGCTTAAACTATCTTATGACTAACTAAGGACCAGCTTAAACCAGCTCAAACCAGCTACCATGCTTCAAAACATACCTAACCAGCATATGCATTTTTTCATCAGGGACGAAAGCAGTGAAGTGTGATGTGATTACCTGAGAGCCATCATCTGTTGTGATGGTGTGATGGTGTTATGGATCCCCAAAACTGGTGAAGGACACCATGGAGTTTGCCAGAGATCGCCATTGTACGGTATTACCTGGACTAGCAGCGATGCAGGAGAGCCAGTGAAAGCACATAATGTGATGCCGGACAGGTCTCTGATTAATTAAGGAATACAAACTTAAGAATGGACTAAGGCCGTGTGTCCACCAAAGTCTTTTTTCCCAGAGGCTGGTGTGTTTTTTCAATTGTTCTTAATGGGAGTGCCACGTTTTAAAAAACGTCAGGAGTGTGCCGCTGAGCATCTTTTTTACACACCTAGTTCTAGAAATTGTTCTTGACAGTGCTTAACTTGCCTGAAGCTGTGCCTAGCCTCGTCTAGTCTTACCATGTCTTGTCCTGTCCTAATGCAAGTTTTGCCTCTAGTTTTCTGCCCAGGCCTGCTTTGCCTTGTCAGAAGTCTTCTTGCCAGTTAGTACTTTAACTGTCCAACCCTATGTCCGGACCCTCTACGGTACCTTGCCTCTACATTCCTGTTATTCGGATTGATTCCCTGATCTTCTACCTGGCCCCTACTTTCACCCTGGTATTTCCTTGCTTACCTGTCTGCCCTTCTCAGACTGCTTACCAGGCTTTGAACCTTGCCTGGTCCTCAGTGGTCTGTAAGTTTGTTTCTGTTGTCTTGTTATTTTATATAAGAGTTATTCAACTGACTCTGCTCTTGGGTCCTCAGTGCTCACCTGACAATGTCAACCTTGAGTATGCCACTTGGTTTGCAATATTCCTTGGTCAAGTCTTTTAGGGCATCAGAAGACACAGGAGAATCAATTCATGCTTGCTCTGGCAATCAAGGTATTGCGGTTCTTGCCTTACCTCATAGGTCTTCAACCCTGCTCTTAGGAACCCACTGTCCTACAGAGCTTAGCTCCAACCCTAATCAAACACACTTGAACCAGCTAATCAAGGTCTTCAAGATCATTTGAAAAGTCACAGACCAGGTGTGCTGAAGCAGGTTGGAAATAAACTCTGCAGGACAGTGGGTCCCCAGGAGCAGGGTTGAAGACCTATGCCTTACCTTATTGCAGCAATGTCCAGTACTTCTCGTTTGTGCTGCTCTATGGTTACCAAACTTATTCTCATCACAACCAATAAAGGGACGCACCATGCACTATGAACTGGAAATTATAGATTGAGTGGAGAGGCCTGTCTGCTACCTTCCTTTATCATCAATCCTCATTGCTAAGTGGTAAGGATTTTACACCATCACCCCAAGATGGGACCTGGCACCTATGAGGTATACACTCAGATGCAAAGTTAAAGAGAAACAGACTTGTCTACCATGTGAACTTCATGAGGAAGTGTCACTGGGATGACCTTGTTGATGAAACACTGATTGAGCCAAAGACACTGTGGCAAGGGGTGTGGTTTAACATGCTCTGCAGATGGAAAGTGAACTTGGGAGACATAATGGGTAAGGGAAATGACTCCAGAACTTGGTCTAACAGGTGTTATCATTTTGCAGTGAGTGGAGAGAGGGGTTAAAAAAACGTGTGGTCTATGGTTGCGGGGAGAGAGAAGCTGAGATGAGAGTGTTGTGTACTGGGCTGTGCTGGACTGTGTTTTGGAGTGCTGAGAAACAAGTTATTTGAGTTGATGCTGAAAAGCTCTTGTGAGTTGTGAATTAAGACTTTGGCCACTTTTGGACCCTGCCTCCTCCTTTCCCTGAACCCTTTGGACTGACTTTGTCACAGATACCTTTCCGGTGCACACTGACATATTTGCCAGACAGATTAATTATATAATATATATTTTTAAACAGCAGTTACTTTCGGCACAAGGACTTTTCGCTATTTGCATCACTTCGCTTGTCTTGTTTGCCTTTTCCAGACAGACTGTGCATTAGCAAGATTTTTCAGTTTTACTTTCATAAGATTGTTACACCAGTAGAAGACAGCAATTGAAAGTCTTAATGAGCAAGTCACTGAATCAGTAACTGAAACAATTTGTTTAAATACATTGATTTATTCACAAACCTTACTCTAGGACAGGTGTGCCCAAACTTGGTCCTGGAGGGCCAGTATCCTACAGAGTTTAGCTTCAACTTTCTAGCATGCCTAGTAATATCTTGATTAGCTGGTTCAGGTGTGTCTAATTAGGGTTGGAGCTGAACTCTGCAGGACACCAGCCCTCCAGGACCAAGTTTTGGGCACCCCTGCTCTAGTGCATAAGTCTTCAACCCTGCTCCTGGAGACCCAACTGTCCTGCAAAGTTTATTTCCAAGCTGCTTCAGCACACCTGGCCTGTGATTTTCAAGTGATCTTGAAGACCTTGATTAGCTGGTTCAGGTGTGTTTGATTAGGGTTGGGACCAAGCTCTGCAAGACAGTGGGTCCCCAGGAGCGGGGTTGAAGACCTGTGCTCTAAGGCAGGGGTGCCTAAACTCGGTCCTTGAGGGCCGGTGTCCTGCAGAGTTTAGATCCAACTTGCCTCAACACGCCTGCCGGGAGGTTTCTAGAATGCCTAGTTAGAGCTTGATTAGCTGGTTCAGGTGTGTCTAATTGGGGTTAAAGCTAAACTCTGCAGGACACCAGCCCTCCAAGACCAGGTTTAGGCATCTCTTCTCTAGAAACATCTCAGAAACATCCAGGGATCCTCAAATCTGGACCATGAGGTCCACTTTTCTTGCAGTTTAGCTCTAACCCTAACCAAACTCACCTGAGCAGGCTAATCAATAGGCTCGTTCAAGATGCATCGGCGTGCGCAGAATGATGGGCGTATGACATCAAAGTACCGCGAGAGTGAGTGGAGCAGACGACTCTTTATGCTTTAGAACTGCTCTCGCGACTGTCATACGCCGGTCATTCTGCGCAGCACCAATGCATCTCAAACGAGCCTAATGTCTTCAGGACCATTAGAAAGTCAGAGGTAGGTGAGTTTGATCAGGGCTGGAGTAATGATAAATCCCGACAAGAGGGCCTTTGGGACACTCCTAATTAATTCATTTCTAAGATTGTGTTATGGTCATATATCAGCACAGGTTTTTTTTTATGGATTTGAAAGCCAATATTAAAAAATTAGCCATTTTTTAAAGTAAATATATTGGCCCATATTGGTCAAAAACACCAATATCTAAGTACATCTCTTTGAAACAGAATTAGGAAACAGCTGACTGGGACACATTTATTATACACAAAAATAATAATTGCACACACAGATGAGATTTACACCATTTTTATTCATAGTGTTTTAATGCTGTTCCTGAGATGTTATTGAACTGTGCTACACCACAACAACCATTGAAGCATGTCTGCACTAGTAGATATGTGTCCCTCCAAGAGAGTTCGGCCATTTGACACAGGTAGCTGTACATGTGTCAGTTCATCAGGGCATTGACCCTTCTGGGTTAAGCTGTACAATGGCTTGTCTGAAATGTCACTGGTGTCCGTTCAGTTTCAGAACAAAAGAGCGTGCTTGGCCAAGTATGAGGCATATGATGTTTGATCCTCAAACAATAGGAGATTGTACTCACTCACTTTACTTTCATACCAGGCTGGCGCCAATAACACCACACTAATGCAACATGGGACATCAGACTCATGCTCTGATTGGCACCATACAAATAATATGGTCTGACCGCCGCATATAAGCTGAAAGAGGCCATTAGTGAAGGATATTTTGTCATGAGAATGGAAGGAAAAAGTACAGAGATAAAAGACCACCTTTTCAAGCAAACATAAGCATTAAATCGAGGCATATGCAGATCTACAAACGTATGAAACATTGGGTTACTGACATTAAAAACAAAATGTAAATCATATTCCTCTAGCACAGTGTTAGAATACAACACAATTAATTAATATAAAACCTAAAAAGAAAAAAAAAAGAAAAAACATGCACACTTTTCTTACACTGGAATGAGATGCAAAGGGTGGAAAAAAGATTTCAGCTCTTTTTAAAAGTGTTGCACACATGTTCTCAGTTCTGTCATGATGTGTAAAAGTTGCATGCTCAAAAAAACACATCTTTCGACTTGTCTTTTAACACAGTGATCATACAGCCAGTCTGATCTCACATATCTACAAAGACCATGAAACACCATCCAAGGCCTCCAATCAGAAACATTGTAACATGCATGCTGTATATAAACAGATCATTGATGATGCCAAAGTCCAGCCGGCGGTGACCCAGCAGCAGGAGAATGACGGACAGCTTGTACTGAAGACGAAGGAAAATTCGCACGCTGATGTACTGCAGGCAGAAGAGTGCAGACAGTGCCACCCAGAGGAGGGAGGTAAAAAGACTGCAGCCAAAATAGAGAAGGAATCGGACGAAGCTATACATCCATCGAGACTTCAGGTACAGGTCAAAGTTGTTGTATTTGGTGCGTACGAGTTGGGCGGTGCGCGCCGGGCCACAGGCGGAGTGCATGCAGGTAGTGTGAGGGCCATGGAAGGAGCGAACCCTCCGTGGAATGGGAATGACAGGCATGGGTGGGCTTGGAAACCCCCTGGATTCAGGAAGGCCCACTGACAGGACTCTTCCAGTAACTCCAGGGCTGCATGTTGCATAACAGCATCACCTGCTGCTGACTAAAATGCAGAAGGATGTAAACGTGATGTTTCCATGACTAAGTGCACTTGCGCTCAACCAGTGGGCATATCCATAACAATAAAACGCTGGAGGAAAAAAAAAACAAAAAAACTATAATTAGTTACAGAGAAATATATCTTACAGGCTGATCGACCAGCTGATATTTGGCTAACACGAGTATTTATGGTTGTAAGCATTTAAAAAATAGAAAGATATGATAACATACGCTCTGTTAGAAAGAAGACTAGAGAACTAGAGAAAATCACCTTTAAAGTTGTCCAAATGAAGTTCTTAGTAATGCATATTACTAATCAAAAATTATGCTTTGATATATTTACAGTAGGACATTTACAACATATCTTCACGGAACATGATTTTTACTTAATATCCTAATGATTTTTGGCATGAAAGAAAAATCTATAATTTTGACCAATTCAGTGTATTGTTGGCTACTGCTACAAATATACCCATGCTATTTACGACTGGTTTTGTGGTCCAGGATCACAATACAAATGTACTTACTTTCTCAGTATGGTAAGTACTGTTTGCCATGTTGTTTATTGGTTAATTGGCCAAGCTGTAAACATATTCTTGAATCTGAACAATCCTGCACATTTGGCAGAATTTACATTTTATTATTTAAAGCATGCAGACAGATGACAATGTGTAAATAATTGGATTAATTTAGGATTAATAGATGTATTAACTCCATTTGATGTTGCTGATTCTTACATTTATGCATTTGGCAGATGCTTTTATTCAAAGCGACTTACTCTGCATTCAGGTTGCACATTTGATCAGTTCATGCATTCCCTGGAAATCAAACCTGACTTTGGCATTGTTTGAGCTACAGGAATGCTGTATTTTTCCGTTGCTGAATCTGGTGTGCCCTGCTCATTTCACATCAGTTTCCCTTCATCAGATCCAACTACATTGCAAATAAACAGACACTGTTTCATGTCAGTTCTACAATCTGACTGCACACGTCTCACTTTCTGCCATTGAACTGTACTATCATATAGGTGTCAGACACCCTGCTCTTCAGATACTTGGATTAGTATCAGACATTATAATAACTCAATAATAATTATAGAAGTGCTATAAAGAATCTTTAATTTCATAGCATTCTGTTAGAATGCATTGCAAAATTCCTTGCAAAAGGTATTATGGCAGTACCATGGTAAAACGATGGGATCAGATGGTAATGATACTGAATGAATACCATATTCATAAACCATGATATTTCCACAGTATCCCAAAAATACCATTTTGTTAATGTTACACGAAAGACATTCTGATGATCATATCATGTATTTATAGCACGTAACGTTACTTATGAGAAAACAATGGTACTGTGTCCAAAATCTACTGTAATACGTTTTATGAAGGTTGAAGAGTTTAAAGAACTTAAGGAGAATTTACGTTTTTATATAAACATGCAAAAATCTGCCTGCATTTCATGTTACGGCTATTCTTTAAACGCAAGGCCACATATAAAGCTGTTCAACACGCAGAACATATTATCATTCGCCTCTCGTCACGCGCTTCTCATATTACATATTATATGCACATCAAATGTGATTATATGTAATAAATAAATGATACTCACATGCGTTTATGCTGCATTCATCTGCTAAAGATGTGCTGCGGCGCGGAACACGATCTGTCGCAAAACACACGGGCCCGCAGGTTACTATGACAACAGCCGGACAATTTAAAGGCGCAGGCTCATCTTTTTGAGCTCTGATCAGAGATGAGAAAAATTTTTTTTTTTTCTTTTTCTTTTATTCTTTATTTTAAATAGGTCATGCTGTTTAAATTAGCAGTGGTCTCTTGTTTTGAGTCTGGAGTCCCTTCAGTGATTTTTTTTCTTCGAAATCTATGATCTAATTTAGAGATCTTAATCTAAATACAAGCTCTAAATACCTTGATGTTTGATCTTGTCTTGTACCTTGTTATGGATGTCTTTTTTTATTTGAATAAAATAATCATAGGCTAGTAGCTAAAAATCTTGAACTGACTGATATATATCAAAATAGATTCAATCTGTAAAGCTGCTTATGTTTTGTGAAAAGGATGACTCCCTTACATGATTCCATACACTAGCCTAAGGATTATTAATAGGTTTAGCCATAAGTCTGAAGTGAACTACAGTAACACACAGTCTTGTATACCTGAATAGTTACATTTTCACAGTGGTTCAACTTAATCATCCCAATGACATCTGGTCATAAGCAGTGTTGGGGGTAACTCAATCTCAGCTGCACAAAACAAATTCAGTCTTCACCAAAATGAATTAAAACAGTGAAACGCAAACTCAGAATATGATGCAAATCTGCAATAATTAAATGGTAAATAACAAAAATGTCTTTTATGTCTTTAATCCCATTTTATTAACCAATGTCTAGTTCACTATACTATTAAGGAAAAATACTTTAGATAAACTAACATTTGTGCTTCATTGTTTTTTTTTATTTATTTTTTTTTATTTGCTGAAGAGTGTTGAACTTTCTTCTCCTGCATTCTACTGTACAGACGTGAATTTACTTTTCCTTCAGCCTGAGACTTATTCATTTCACTTTGGTGTGAAAGGGCCTATACATTTGCTAAAAATATAACTTTTTATGTTAAAAACAAACAAGCAAGCCTTGTCCAGATATTAAAAGTAACGCAAAAGTAACGCAAAGGTAACGTAACGCATTACTTTCCGTAAAAAGTACTGTAACCAAGTAACATAATTAGTTACTTTTTTAGGAAGTAACGCAATACTTTTAAAAGTAACTTTCCCCAGCACTGGTGATAAGCTAGAAATCAAACTATTTCTCTTAGGAATAGTTTTAAAATAGTTTCCATGCACTTTGCTCTGAGCTGAACACTGTTGCGACAGTTTTCATCTCACAGATAGTAACTAAACTGCCATAATGTTGAATACCTGCATGAATCATTCCCATCTCATGCCTTCACACTCAAGTTGTGTGTGTGATCCCTCATAAAGTTGGTTTGACCTCTGCCTAACTTTTCCAGTGCACTGCGCAGCTCTGTGCATCTGCAGATTTATGGCACGGCTGTACGATTGCATCCTGCCTATTTGTCAGATGGCCAGATAGTGAGTGGAGCAGCACATCTCACAGCAGATAAATCATAATGGGAGGCGCTTTTTAAAAGAGTTTATTATGATCGTTAATGGGGCGCCCGATCACTTTGTGCAAGATTTAAAGACATATTATGCAAAATCTGAAAAACAAACCTTATAATACTTAATCAAACATGCATAAAGCCGTCAGCGGGGCTAAATAAATTCTCCCAATTAACTTGCTTTAAGAGATTGTGATTGCTTTTACTAATTTAATCAACAGTGTAATAATTTCAGCAGCAGTCAGGGTTGATGATGAGCTTTCTGTGAATACGGAAGGAATTTGTGATGAGACCATATCTTTAACAACACACTCAACCATTTTGAGAGTCACTTGAAGTTTTCATGCTTTGCTTTTGCTTCTAATTGCACAATATAATGACTATCAGGTCAACGATTGCATTCGGACTCGTGTCAAATTGTTACCTAATAGCATGCTACAGAACGAAGCATTTTTGCAGGCCAAAGTGAAGTTTGCATTTTAGCATTTCTGGTTTTATCTGATACATTTTCTTTCCCCCAGAGATGTTTAAGCAGGGAATCTGCTCTTCTCTCCAACACTGTGGTTTGATCATTTTCATCTCAGGCTATTGTCTGGTTAGGACAGATGTTGAACTTTATCTTGTGCTCCAGCTGTTAATGTTTCATGATCACATTTTAGCGCCGGTGCCTGTGATGAAAGGTTTAGCAGTTGCAGCTCTGTCACTGATGTGGATTTGTGAAGTTCTCATGTTCGGCTAAGGTCTTGAAGGTGAATATAGAGGTTTGCTGTGTCTTCACAGCAATAGTTCTGTCTTTTTATTGTTTGACGCTCCCCATCATTCACTTTCAGTTTTCACTTGCTGTTATTCTTTCCTGATGAAATCTTGCCATGCTTTGTGTCTGCAGACATCATGAAGACAGTTGCTCTTAAAACACCAAATAAATTGGGCTGTTAAAGATTAAGGCTCAAGATGCTTCTGATAAATGGGCTTCCATGATTTGCCCTTTTAAAGGTCTGATACTCACCCTTTTCACACATGGCTTGTACTAAACACTGCTGAACAACTAAATGACAATCACAGAATTTGTTTTTTCACCTACACAAATCACATCAACTGCTATAATAATGGGTGTTCACATGATTTTGTCCGACTGTACAGGTGCATCTCAATAAATTAGAATGTCGTGGAAAAGTT
>JAHKKF010517483.1:0-14972 GCA_019740295.1 Labeo calbasu | reverse complement strand
AGTTTTTAAAAAACAAAATCGGAAGTTTAAAAAACAAAAAAAAAATCTTGATTTTTCTCATAATTCTGAGAAGAAAAGTCTGAATTGTGGATATAAATTAACAATTGTGAGAGAAAAAGTCAAAATTTTTAGATAAGTTACCAAATTTATTCTCTGGGGAAAAAACTGAAATGCGAGAAAACAAGTCAAATTTGTGACAAATATAATTTTCACTCAGTTTCTGAATTCTTTAGTAAAGTTTAAGTTTGCCTAATACATGTGTGTGATGTGTGTAATTATTATGTATACATAAATACAAACACATTCATGTATATTTTTAAGAAATGTTATATATATATTATAATTTTTATATTATATATAAATTAAAATATTTTGTACATAAATGACATATTTCTTTTAAATATATACATTAATTTGTGTGTATTTATATATACATAATAATTACACTCAGTACACACATTTATTAGGCAAACTCAAACTTATATTTTGTATGCGATTAATCACGATTTATGGGTTGACAGGCCTATTTTTTTTATTTATTTATTTTTTATTTTACTGACCTCTTACACTGTTGAACAGTAGTGTTTTTGGAAATTTATATCTCAAAAGGGGATTTTATGTCATGCAATTAGGGCTCAATTTTTTTAAAATGTTTGACCGATTCTCGATTATTATTTTTTTAATTAATTAATTAATTTATTTTATTTATTTAACATTTTCTTTATTAACTCTCCAGTTAAAGAAAATTCTATTCTAAGTGCACCACACACGATGTAAATGATACAAACATGAGCTGGTTCATTCTTTTCACTTTGCTGTTATTATTGGCATGTTATCAGAGTGTCTAATTCTAACTTTTGGTAATATTTCTATTCAATATCACAATTCCTCGATTTCTAAAAAAAATGAAATGAATGAATTGATCAAATCAGAAAAATTGCCCAGCCCTACATGCAATGTGACTTTATTCCTCACAATTGCACTTTAAATGTTATGTTTTTATTCTGAGATGGAAATGGAAATGCCCTTCCATTTAACAGTGCACAAAAGTTTGTCTTTCATCAAAATGCAGTATTTTCCTCGGCCTCTGAAATGAATTTCCTTCTCGCTCAACGTCTCCAAGCCCTCTTATTTTTTTTATTCCCTCCAATCACCTGCCACATAGACACCATTTTCTGCTTTTCTAGTCGAATTGTTATTTTCCCTTCAAGATGCATGCATCCAGCAAAGCTGTAAACCCCTAAAAGTTTGTCATTGTATTTAAATGTTCGAGCTTTTTAATTAGACCAAAGAGGTGAATTATTGTGAAATTACAGCTCACACAAACCGCACTGCTCAAACGCTCACATATGCTGTGAACAGACCAAACCTGATCTGAGTGGACGCTGCTCGTGCGAATGAGTCACCAAGAAGATGAGTGTGCAATCTAGGTCTGAGTGGCGACACCAGAGCAGGGTTGTGAATCCGCCCTCGGGGCTTTTGAGTAAATGCGGAAATGACATCTTCATGATGCTCGTCCACTGAGCAGCGGCTTTAATGAGAGGTCTCGCACCCGTTACTTCCCCCTCAGTGCACGTAAACAAACGTGCCCACACGCAAACGCACGGTTTTCAGAGGGCCGCCCCACCCTCGCCCGGGGCAGCGGACACTCGCTCTGCAGTCGGCGACAGCTGGGAGTGTGTTTAACTCATTCACAATCGACCGGTCTTCCCTGAAGCAAGCGTGCTAATAAATGTCTCTTTCTCAGGAATCGGGGGCGAGGAAAAGCTCTGGTGGAGGATGAAGACAGCACAGATGGAATGGAGACTGCAGAAACAGGAAGCACACAGGAGACAGGTAACTGCAGCCGCCTTGCTTTTTACCCTGGCCTGCTTTCCCACTCTTTTCTTCTCTCCTCCCCCACATATACCCTCTTTAAACGTCTTTTCCCAGCGCTCCGGGTTTCCTGTGTCAGTCTTTTCTTTTCAGCCGTCACATCCCCCTTCCTCAAGAGTCAGAGAGCGCGGCTGCCTCTCCTCTGAGGCAGTTCCAATGATAAACAAAATCACAATGTGGAGCCCAGAATTGATTTTCTTTCCCAGCTGCGCAGTCAATCTAACTCAGGCCTCGGCCGGCCGAGGAGGAGCTTTCGAGAGGCTCGGCCGTCCACACTCCTTGAGCAGGATTGATGAGATTTTCGGCCGTCTCCACATGGCTCCGCTCTCTAGCTCTAATTGAAAGGATTTGACTCCAGCCACAGCCTTTCTGCTCTGGAGTCGCCCCAGCACCTCTCAAAGCATGTGATTGAGGTTCGCAGCAGCCGGTGGAAGCTAATGCTCGCTGAAAGCCTTTTAAAATCTCATCTCGTGCATTTTCCCGTCATTTTCTCGGCCCTTTTGCCTGCTTGTGGCTGGCGGGTTTCTGGTGACGGTATGATGTAAGTTCAGGTTCACAGGCAGATTAATTACTTGTTTTGGCTGCAGCTGTGTTTATACCATTAAGCTTTAAAGGGGTTTGTAAATTAGTGGTATTTTGTGAATGTGAATAAGGCTTAAATGTGATTCGTTTTTAATTCTTACTCCTAACCCTAAGTGCTGTCAGAAGACGTGTGCTGTTTTTTGACGTAATTAAAATTAACCAGTTATTATTAACAGCAAGAAACGATAATAATCTATTTAACTGACCATAACTTATGTATTATCAAATTTAGGCTAACATTCAAAAGTTTGGGGTTGGTAAGAAGTCTCTTATGCTCACCAAGGCTGCATTTATTTAATAAAAAACACAGTAAAAACTGTAATATTGTGAAATATTATTACAATTTAAAATAACTGCTTTCTATTTTAATAAGTTTAAAAATGTAATTTATTCCTGTGATGCAAAGCTGATTTTTCAGCATCATTAGTCCAGTCTTCAGTGTCACATGATCCTTCAGAAATCATTCTAATATGCTGATTTACTGAATATTTTTCTTCTTTTTATTATTATTTTGCTGAAATCATTTCTTATTATCAATGCTGTGCTGCTTAATCATTTTTAGGAACTGATAATTTGTGTTTTTTTTAACAAAAGTATAAAAAATGTTTTGAAATAGAAATATTTTATAACCTTATGCGTGTCAATTTAATGCATCCTTGCTGCATAAAAGTATTAATTTACTAATAATAAGTATTAATTAAAAAACAAAAAATTATACTGACCCTAAACTTTAAGCTGTATTGTATGTAACAATAATATAAAAAAATAAATAAATAAAAGTCATGTTAGGGACTGTGAATCATTTTTTGGATCTATTAATGTCAATTAATTCTGATTTATATAGTGAATTGGACTCTATAACGCTACATCTGTGAGGGAAGATTGTCTAAGAGAGCTGTAAAGTTGACTGTAAAGCCACAGTACAATGTGGCAAACAGAAAAAGTGTCTTGTCACTGGAAAAGCTACGCAAAATGTGTCATCCAGCAGACTTTTGACAGCTTCAGGGCTTTAGTTAAAACTAGAGATTGTACTTCTGCATTTTTCTATCACCCACCCACTGACAGCTTACTGACAGTTGGGTCAAGCCCACTGCATTATGGGTATTGAAGTTTCCCTAGCTTTGAGCAAAATTTAATGCCACAGATCTTTTCTCTCTTTTGTCCAGCCTTGTAGCAGAGATTTAAAAAACTGCCAAAATGCCAGCTGCAAATTAACTCTTTAAGTCAGTACCACTATCTTTAGTTGTACTTGTTTTTGACTTGTCTAAAACCTAAAATAGTAACACTATAAAGAATACACTCTGTTCTTGTGTTTATTTACAAAATAAGCCAGTATTCGTTGTTGAATTAGTTGAAACTGTCGTAGTAGTTTGTTCTTGACTCGTTCTGTGAAGCCTGTGTGGAGCTGTAATAACCAGGTGAATTGTCTTGACACTGCGGGAGAGCTGACACTGCCTTTGAATGTCAAGTCACTTTCACCTTGGAGGCTGGAACACCCCCACAGTCAATAATACGAGCTGGCATCATTAAAGGTGCTGTCAGTAACTGCTTAGCCTCCTGAACCTCCGAAATAACCTCTGTGTCAAGGTCACCACTGAAGTAAATGGCACAATAATTATGAAAGACCCTTCAGTACCGAGAACTACTCAAGATTTGAAAAAAAGTGCTGCGTGTTGGAGGAAGCTGTCAGCCTTTTCATTCCTTTTCTCAAGTTCAGTTCTAACTACGTTTTTACTTTTTCTACAAAAAAATGTGAGTGATGTTTGCCTGTGCAAAATGCACTGCCTCGGTGTTAGAGTGTTGCAAATGGTTGCCAGAGCATTGCTGTTCTGTTTCTAATGTGTTCTGAGTGTTTGCATGTTTCTGTTCAGTTTGTAGGGTGTTTTTAGAGTGTTTTATAAACTGCTGTTTAGATGCTAATTTTTTTTTTTTTTTTTTGCACATTGCAGTGTTTGTAGCATTTAGACGCTAATTAACTTGCATCTAAAATCGTATACTGTCTAGTAGGTACTGCGTTTGTTTTGAAATTTTGCAACTTTTGAAACTTTGCGAAGCAAGTTCTATATAGCATTATTACGGATAGTATGAAATTCATGTGCGCTATTTTGTCAATGTCATGTGACCAACAATTCAGAGATGACAACTCCTGGCTGTTTCTATGGCAACACTATCAACGCCAAAGCATTCACATGCTTGCAGAGCTCAAAATTGCAGTTTATAAGATGGGAATGTGCTACGACTTGGATCATGTGACTGCTGCATGTTCATTTAGGCACTACTTAGGTGCTACCTCTGAGTCTGAGGACGTGGAACAGCTCAGCGTAGAACATCATGTGTACTCATCTCAGAATTACAGAAATTACAACTTTAACTTCGCTGCCATTCACAAGTCCTCTCTTGTGGCCTCAGGATATTAAAGTAAGCATTTTAGCATGTTGCTATTCAGTTTGTATAGCGTTTTAAGCATGTTCTTACCATCTCTAGGGCAATCTCAGTGTAGCAAATTGATATTTAGGTGCTAGCATAGTATTTTTGTAACATTGCTGTTTAGTTTCTATGGTGTTCTGAGTGCTTTAGCATAACTGTGTTTAACACATTTTTACCACTTCTGTTAGGAGCAGTGTTACAATATTGTGTTACTCCTTAAAAAAGTAACTAATTATGTTACTTTGTTACTTTTTATGGAATGTAATGCGTTGGGAAAGGTTGCTTAATTGTTTTTAATTAAAAAACATGTTTCTTTAGCAAATGTAAAAGCCCTTTTACACCAAAAAGTGAAATCCTTTAGGCTGAAGGAAAAGTAAAATCACTGTACAGTAGAATGCAGGAGAAGAAGGTTAAACACTCTTCAGCAATAAAAAAAAAACAATGAAACACAAATGTTAGTTTATCTAAAGTCATTTTTGGATCATCAAAGGTCAGCAGCAAAGACATTGGTTAATAAAATGCGATTAAATACTTAAAGGATGTTTGTGTTATTTTAAATATTTAATGATTGCAGGTTTGCATCGTATTCTGAGTTTGCATTTCACTGTTTTAATTTATTTTAATGAATACTGATTTTGTTTTTTTGCGAGTGAGATGAATTAATGCATGTTCACATTTAGTCTAGAACTACTGTAACATCATGTTTACACAACACACACAACGCCTCTGTACTTCCGATTTCTCTCAACATGGGGACAGGAGAGCTCAGGCGTTACTTATTTAAAAAAGTAGAAGATATTTTCATGTAAATTAAAAAGTAATGTGTTACTTTACTAGTTACTTGAAAAAGTAAACTGATTACATAACTGGCGTTACTTGTAATGCTTCACCCCCAACACTGGTTGTGAGTGCTTACAATATCGTTGTAGTATTCTCATTGTTTTTAGCATGTTCTTACTAGCGGTTCTAGGGTGAGTGTGTTTTAGCATGTTGCTGTTCTGTTTATAGGATGTTTTAGCACACTTCCTGTTTCTAGGGTGTTCTGAGCGTTTGTAAGAAACACTATTTAGATGCTAACACTAGTGTTTTTAGCACATTCCTGTTTAGCTTGTTGCTATTCAGTTTGCAGGGTTTTTAAGCTGCTACTGTTACTTTTTAAATTCTTGCTGTTTCTAGGGTGTTCTGAGAGAGTTTAGCATATCACTATTCAGACGCTAAGGTATTCTTGGTAGTATGTTTTTAGCAAATTGCTGTTTAGTTTCTTCAGAGTATTCTGAGTGCATTACCATGCCGCTATTAGCATATACTTTAGCATGTACTTACGGTTTCTAAGGTGTTCTCAGTGTTTCAGTATGTTCTTACTAGGGTTTCTAGGGTGAGTGTTTTAACATGTTGCTGTTCCATTTACAGGATGTTTTAGCACACTTCCTGTTTCTAGGGTGTTCTGAGTGTTTGTAGTAAACTGCTATTCAGATGCTAACACTAGTGTTTTTAGCACATTGTTGTTTAGTTTCTAAGGTATTCTAAGTGTTTAGCATAATGCTATTCAGTGTGCAGGGTCTTCTGGCATGTTCTTACTCTTTCTAGGGTGTTCTGAGAGTGTTTAGCATATCACTATTCAGATGCTAAGGTATTCTTGCTAGTATGTTTTTAGTGTTGCTGTTTAGTTTCTTTTAGTGTTTTAACATGGCGCTATTAGCATGTACTTTAGCATGTTCTTACTGTTTCTAAGGTGTTTTCAGTATGTTTTTACTATTGATTCTAGAGTGTGGATGTTTTAGCATGTTGCTACGGCGTGTTTCTAGCATTTTCTTGCTGTTTCTAGGGTGTTGTGAGTCGTTGTAGCAAATTGCTATTCACATGCTGACACTAGTGTTTTAGCACATTTAGTTTTTAAGGTATTCTGAGTATTTTTAGCATATTGTTATTCAGTTCATAGGGGGTGTTTAGCATGTCTTTACCCTTCTAGGGTGTCCTGAGTGTTTGTAGCAAATTACTATTCAGATGCTAACAGTGATTATTTTTTTTAGCACATTGCTGTTTAGTTTCTAAGGTGTTCTGAGTGTATTTAGCATGTTGCTATTCAGAAGCTAAGGTATTCTTGGTAGTATGTTTTTAGCAAGATGCTATAGTTGCTGAGGTTCAGTGTTAGCATGTGGTTATTCAGTCTGAAGGGTGTTTAACATGTTTTTACTATTTCTAGGGTTTTCTGAGTGTCTTAGCATGTTATTCAGTTTATAGGCTGTTCTGAGCGTGTATAGCAATTTCTTACCATTCTAGGCGTTTTGAGTGTTTGTAACATCGCTATTCAAACGCTGTAGTATTCTCAGTGTTTTTAGCACATTGCGGTTTAGTTTCTGAGATGTTATGTGAGTGTGTTTAGCATGTTGCTATTCAGAAGCTAAGGTATTCTTGGTATTATCCCAGATAGCATGTGTACCTCTGCAAGATGTCTGTTAAGCCCTGCTGAAAAAAACCGCTAAAACCAGCCTAGGCTGGTTGGCTGGTCTTAGCTGGTTTAAGTTGGAAGTAGGTGGTTTTAACTGGTCTCCCAGCCTGGCTAGGCTGGTCAGGCTGGTTTTAGCTGGTTGTTCCAGCTGATCTCCCAGCCTGACCAGCTAAGAAAGCGGCCCTCTAAAACCAGCCTGCTGACCAGCTAAAACCACCCTGGTTTTAGCTGTTTTTTCAGCAGGGAGATCACTTGATCTGGAAAACATCTGCTGTGTACAAACATCTGACAGATGTCAGTTTTACATGCATTCTAAATCATAAACGTCTTAAAGACATCGAATAGATCTGATAGGAAACGTCCTATAGTCGCATTGCAGATGAGCAAACACTTAAACAATACGTCTTGCAGATGTAAATGCATACGTCAAATAGATGTCTCCAAGATGTACGTGTGTTGTCAGGGTGTTTTTACCAAGTTGATGTTGAGTTGCTGATGAGTTCAGTGATAGCATGTTTCAGTTTGAAGGGTTTAGCGTGTTCTTACTATTTCTAGGATGTTCTGAATATCTTAGCATGTTATTCAGTTTATAGGCTGTTCTGAGTGTGTTTAGCATGTTTTTACCATTTCTAGGCTTTTTTGAGTGTGTTTAACATCGCTATTCAAACGCTGTAGTATTCTCAGTGTTTTTAACACATTGCTGTTTAGTTTCTAAGGTGTTCTGAATGTGTTTAGCATGTCGCTATTCAGACACTAAGGTACTCTTGATAGTATGTTTTTAGCATGTTGCTGTTTAGTTCCTGAGGTGTTCAGTGTTAGCATGTTGCTATTCAGTTTATAGGTTATTCTGACTGCGTTTAGCATGTTACCATTTCTAGGCTTTTTTGAGTGTAACATTGCTATTCAATTGCTGTAGCATTCTCAGTGCTTTTAGCACATTGCTGTTTAGTTGCTAAGGTGTTCTCTGCTTTTAGCTTTGGGGCTTTTAAGGTGTGAGTCTTTTAGCATGTTGCTATTACGTTTATAGGGTGTTTCTAGCACGTTCTTGCTGTTTTTTGGGTGTTCTGAGTGTTTGTAACAAATTGCTATTTACATGCTAACTCTAGTGTTTTTAGCACATTTAGTTTTTATGGTATTCTTAGTACTTTAGCATATTGCTATTCAGACGCTAAAGGATTCTAGGTGTGTTTTTAGCATGTTGATGTTTAATTACAAAAGTGTTTTAATGCTGAAGTGTTTTAGCATATTCTTACTGTTTCTAGGGTGTTCTGAATATTTTAACATGTTGCCATTCAGATGCTACGATGTTCTGGGTAGTTGCTAGGTGGTTGCCTACTGACCCAAGCCCAGACAGCCCACCTTCAAGTTTCTGTGATATTCTAGTGTCTCTTGTCCCTCCTTCAGCATAAGTCTAAATCATCTGTCATGTGGAAATGATTGATTTCTTAGAAAAGTAATGGCACATCTTTTCACAACAACCTGCACAATTTGAGAAATCAATTCATCTCTTTGGTGCACATGTTATGGGATGAGTTGCTGAAGTTTAATACAAAGCTTCTGCGTTTTGCTCAAGTCCCTAACTGTAAGCAATGCTAATATTGATGCTTTCATTAACAAGAACCAGTAACTAGTTTTCTTTGCAAATTGACCCTAATGTGTAGTGTCTGATGTAGTTCCATTGAAACCCTATATGATTTGACTGCAGCGGTTGAGATGAATACAGGAGGTGGTTGACTGCAGCTGTGGTTTCAATGCGGTTTATTTTAGACCACAACTAGATCTCGACTCACTAGGCGCTCTAAGTCACAGGTGACTCACACATCTAATTGTCCACATTGTGTACGTTCTGAGATGAGAGTTTTCCCAATTTCTCTCTTGTTAACACACGGCACATGTGCTCTGCATATTTCCCTATAAATCAAAAAGGATTCTTGTTTGCGATCGAACAGGGAAACAAAAATCCAGGGTCTTTCTACACTTTTGTTTTGCAGGCTGCTGTTGACATTGTATAAACCCAGGCGTTGTTCACATGACAATTGGGATCTTTAAAAACTAAACATATTGGCCTGGAACTAAAAGGCTGGTTCACTGGAAACAATTAGCACTGTTCAGAATAAACAAACATTTCATGGATGAAAATTCATTTGAGGCAAAGGTACGCAGTCAGAGGCCATTCAGGCTTGTCGATCTCATTAGCCAAGGCGCTGACTTTCATTTTGAGAGATTTAACACTTACGCTGACATGGAAATCTCACCTTTTGGTTAAAAGAACCAGTCATCTTTTTGGTAAATGCGTCATCTGTTTGTTTATTCCACAATGAAAATGCGCATTAGCTAGACCAACCTGAAAAATACAGTGTTTTGGTGTTATTTGAGCTAAAGAAGCTACAGTTTGGAGATTTATGTCTTGCTTTTTTCAGGTAGACAGCAGCTGTACCTACTTGTAAGCCTGTTACTTATGAAAGAATAAGAGGGCCACTTTTTATTAATTTATAAATCAATTTATAAACTGACAAATAGACACATTTAAAACTTTTTATTTAATTTTTTTTAATGTTGTTAAATGATCAAAAAATACTAATAAATTACATCAGAAATGGACATAAAGACATCTTTAAAACCGATTAATGTCTAAAATGTGAGTTAAATGTCACAATGCTGCATTAACTCCTTTTTACACAGTTTTTTTGTGCAGTTGAAATGTTCTTTTATCAGTTTACTTTTGTTACGTTTAACTACATTTTTCAGCAAGAATTAAATAAACATGGATCCACTTATATTAAGAGTCTTTAATTACTATGTACAAACATATAAATTAGTAATGTAACACAGTGCACGTATTGTCTTTTTACATTGTACTTGTAAAAAAAATATGTGAGTGTAATCACATCTGTAATTAATAATTACACTGTTATAATTACAGCTGCCACTACTCCTTAACCAACCCTTAAAGTGAAAGTGAAGCAGTCAGTCAAGTTTACAATATTTAGTAAACTGATTTCCGCTTTAATTAACAATGTATAACAAACACAATTAATGTAACAATTTTAAAGAAAAAGGATGTTTTCTTTTAGCAAATGTGCTGCCATCTTCCATTACCACAGTGTGTGATGTCCCAGGGTTGGTTTGCCCTGTGTATGTGTGTGTATATACACATATAGTCCACAAGATAAATTAATAGTTGAATTTATAAAAATGACCCTGTTACCAAAGGTGTACATACCAAAAGTTTACATACACTTGATTCATAATACAGTGTTTTTTTTGTTTAGTGATAGTTGTTCATGAGTCCCTTGTTTGTCCTGAACAGTTAAACTGCCCGCTGTTCTTCAAAAAAAATCCCTCAGGTCCCAAAAATTCTGCGTTTTTTCAGCATTTTTGTGTATTTGAAGCCTTTCCAACAATGACTGTATGATTCTGAGATCCATCTTTTCACACTGAGGACAACTGAGAGACTCATATGCAACTATTACAGAAAGTTCAAATGCTCACTGATGCTGTAGTAGGAAAAACGATGCATTAAGAGCCAGGGGTGTAAACTTTTGAACAGAATGAATAGATATATATATATCATTTAGGTAACAACACAGTATTAAAGGAGAAGTTCACTTCCAGAACAAAAGTTTACAGATAGTTCACTCACCCCCTTGCCATCCAAGATGTTTGTGTCTTTCTTTCTTCAGTCGATAAGAAATTGTTTCTTGAAAGGAATTATCTCCATATAATGGACTTAAATGGTGTCCCCGAGTTTGAACTTCCAAAATGCAGTTTAAATGCAGCTCAAATGGCTCTAAATGATCCCAGCCGAGGCAGAATGGTCTTATCTAGCAAAATGATTAGTCATTTTCGAAACAAATGGACAGTTTATATACTTTTTAACCTCAAACTCTCATCTTGTCTAAGTCTGCGTAAACTCTGTTTTTTCCGGTTCAGTATGGTCAATACAGTTAGGGTATGTCGAAAAACTCCCTTCTCACTTTCCTACATCGCTGCAGAAATACCAGCCCAGTGTTTACAAAGTGAACATGCAAAGATCATCAAACGCCCTTTACAAAAAAAATGGTAAAACAGCGATTTATGACGATTTTAACTTTGAAGAACATACCCTAAGTGTATTGACCCAGATTACACAGACTACGCATGCGCATCACAGAGCCAAGACAAGATGAGCATTTGAGGTTAAAAGTATATAAATTGTCAATTTGTTTTGAAAATGACCGATCGTTTTGCTAGATAAGACCGTTCTTCCTCAGCTGGGATCGTTTAGAGTCATTTGAAGCTGCATTTAAACTGCATTTCGGAAGTTCAAACTTGGGGGCACCATTGAAGACCATTATATGGAGAAAAATCCTGAAATGTTTTCCTAAAGAAACATAATTTTTTATTAACTGAAGAAAGAAAATCATGAACATCTTGGATGACAAAGGGGTGAGTAAATTATCTGTAAATTTTTGTTCTGGAAGTGAACAACTTTAAGAATCTTTTGAACAGGGTCATTTTTATAAAGTCAACTATTATTTTCTGTTTTGGACACATATTTAATCGTCTTTTATGTGAAATATCAAATTCAGGTCAGTACTAAATAAAAAATATTTTTATGATCCCTTTTATTTTGGTAAAAATAATTAATTTTTTGCAGATTCTGCAAGGTGTATGTAAAATTTTACCTCAACTGTGTGTGTATATATATATATATATATATATATATATATATATAGTCATAAGTACAAAGTGGTTAAAGGGGCCATGAACTGCCTTTTTTATTGTTTTGTACTTTTCTCTGAGGTCCCTTTATAATGTTATCAAGATTTTTACATCAAAAAACATCATAATTTAGAAGTAACAGGCTATTTTCTGTCCTGTTCTGCCTCTCCTCATCAGAGCACTCTTGTTTGAATAGGCGTGGTGGATTGTAGACTTGGAAGTAAACACACACTGCTATGATTGGCTAACAGTTTTGCGTATTCCAAGTTCGAAAGGACAGCTGATGTAAACTTCTGCATGTATGTTTGACAGCCTACATCCTTCATAGATGGACGCTGCTGTAATTTAGGTTGAAAAATATAAATACTCAGTACATATCAAACGATCTGTAATAACAGACAAAGCAATAGTGACCACGTAATAAAAACAGTTACTCACACTTGTGTGGTGCGACATTACTGTCGGATCCAATATAGTCGGCACAGCATTGTCCTTCTAGGTTCTTGAAATACTTGAATTTGACTTTTTGAAATTTAAGGCCTGGAAAACCCTTTAAAATAGCAACATTCCTGAAGAGGTACTTGAAAAGTGCTTGAATTATTGAAACACAATGTATCTATGAAATAAGTGGTAATAGTACTGACTGTGTCGTGTAAACATGGCTGAAGACTTGAAAAGAGGAACAGATGAACCGAATCAACGAATTACTCTGTAACCACGCCGATTGATTCAAACTCACGATTGCGATTCACTAGCAAAAACCAGATCAAATTAAAAGAGCCATTAATTTTCGATTTTAACATTGTTTTAAATGGTTTTAAAAAGCATATATATTTATGGGTGAAGAGTTAGGGTTAGAGTTTCGGAGCGTGTTCGTAAATATTTGGCTTCAGATTGGAACTTTGGAGTGCGGAACGCAAATAATTTCATTTAGAAGGGGATATCGGAGCAGGTTTGCGAGTCATTTAATTTGGATCGGAACTTCTGAGTGGGTCCGTGAATCTTTTGCTTTAGATCAGAACTTCGGAGCCTGGATCGCGAATCATTTGATTTAGAATGGGATTCCAGGGTGGGTTTATGTATCTTTTGCTTCAAATCAGAACTTATTTGATTTAGAACTGGTATTCCGAGTGAATTTGTGAATATTTTGCTTAAGATTGAAACTTCAGTGCACGGCTTGCAAATCGTTTGATTTAGAACGGATCTTCGGAGTGGGTTTGTGAGTCTTTTGCTTCAGTTCGGAACTTCGGAGGGCGAATCAATTGATTTAGAACTGGATTTCCGAGTGGGTTCTTGAATCTTTTTCTTCAGATCGGAACTTTGGAGCATGGAGTGCGAATCATTTGATTTAGATTGGGATTTTGGAGCAGGTTTGTGAGTCATTTGATTTAGATCAGAATTTCGGAGCGGGTTTGTGAATATTTTGCTTCGGCTCAGAACTTTGGAGAGTGGTTTGCGAATCATTTGATTTAGAATGAGATTTCGGGGGTGGTTTATGAATATTTTGCTTCAGATTCGGAACTTCAGAGTGCGGATCGCACTTGATTTAAAAAGGGATTTTGGAGCAAGTTCGTTTTGGATTGTAATTTTGCGTGTAATTTCATTAGCATATTTTTATGTATCTATTTATATATATTTTTTAATTTAAACGGTAAGAAGTTGTTTGATAAGTGAGATCTATGATTTAAGTCTTTGAAAATCCAAAAACTAGTGCTTGAAAAGTCCTTGAAAGTCCTAAAATTTCATTTTACAGTATGAGTACGAACCCTGTGAAAATCCTGCGTTAAATTGTGCCTTGTTTGTAAATGAATCTGTGGTAAAATGACGTGAATTAAGGACCAAGTTCTTACTGACGTGGTCTGGAACTTTATTAAAAATAAAAGTTCATCCACACTTTCCTAATGTTGGGATCGGAGGGAAGGCACAATTTTTTTCCCACAACTTGGCACTGTACATCATCTTGTTGTTTTCGGAGCCATCTCTATCGTCTGATTTTCTGCATAAACTTGCGTTTGCCTCTCTTGTTATTTACACAACATGTGTAAATCAGTGGGTGGGGCTGTAGAAGGCAGCAATGTAGAAGCAGGCATTGATCTTCTTCTGCGGAGGTGGTGTTTTGCCACACTATTACGTCATGAAGTGCCACATTCCACAACCTGTCATTTTGGCTTCAATATGAGCTGTTTCTCAAACTTACAGGATGTTTTTATAGAGCTGTGGTGGTCACAGTGACAACCTTGCCACCGTGGTGGTTTGTTGCCACAGACAGTACTGCACGTGACGTCCCACAGTCTATAACAAGCATAGAATACGGTGTTTCTGCAACAATTATTCTGCCGTGGCCGTGTTTAGTGTCCACGCCGGCAGCAGCAGCGAGCGCAAGTGCCTTTGCAACTGCTGGAAGAGATCCGCGTTCAAACGCACACAATAGGCTAAAGCTTGCAAAGCTCCAGGAAAAGTAATTACCATAAATGTGTCGGGGGGAAATAAGGAGATACTTGAATGAATTATTAATAAGCTAGTGTTTTCTAAGCCAGTGTCGCAAAAACGACGATCCTGACTCGCCATCTGCTCATTGGACGCGCCTTTAGAGAGAAATGCATCTCTACGGATTTTATAATGAAAGAGTTTTTGTTTTCGATATGAATTTTTTTGTTTTAAAGTAGTAAAGTAATCATTTAAAGCTTTCTATAGGTATATTTATCCTGACTGTAAGGCAAGTATTCACTGAGTTTCGTTTCATTTGTGTGCAGCGCTCCTGTTCAACACTGAGACATCAGAAAGCGCATCTTGTTTGTTTTCTTTATTGTTACAAAAGCACAACATTTTGTTGATATTGTGAGTGTATGCAAGTAAAATTAGACCCTTTATAGTTCCGGATGATATATTACGCTTACCTTTATGAGCAAAGATTATGGCATATTTTTATTTTTTT
>JAHKKF010517482.1:0-19119 GCA_019740295.1 Labeo calbasu | reverse complement strand
AATTTAAGTCTTACCAAAACTGCTGACTAGTGAGTATTCGTTTTATTTACTCAAAGTGATTTTAACTGCATTTGTTTAGTAACTGTTATAATAATGTTTTATAGTCCATTATCTTTATTTTCCACATTTTCAACAGCTGTTTCTTTAGCTTTAAAATTTTTTGTTTAAAATCTTAATAGGTGTTGAAAATACAGATTATATGATGTCCATAAAAAGAAAGGAAGTGTTTATCTGAGCTGTGGTGAGTGAAAAACATCCCCATGAGAAAAGTGAATTTCCATTTTCTCTTCCCACGCCCTGCAAACAGCTAGAGGCTAAATATGCTGCTAGTACACATGCTCAGTCCAGTGACTCAACGAAAGAGACTCCGTCATTCTGTGCATGTGCTTAAAAACTCAAAACATTTCTAAACTAACCTTTAGAAAAGTCTATGAAAAGGAGTATGAGAAAGACTTTGAATTTCACTTGTAAAGGATTTATGCAGTGTCACATTTACTGTAAACCACAAATCCAAGTGACCTACTGTTTTTCTTTTTCTTTTTTTCATTGCACAACATTACAACGCTCTGCTGCTGTGTTCTCTGCAGTATGCGCATGTGATGTGAGTGATGAGACAAATAAATATTGTATTGTTTTGGAGGGTACACACAGTAGACAGCATAAAGTATATAAACTATGATTAATCTCCTATAAGATACTATAGACAATATTCATCTACATGATTTGTCTCTGCTCACATATAGCAACATCATAAAAATAATACTTGGAAAACTGTGTCAAAAATCATGTGCATTATGAGTGAGTTCATGCATTAATAATCATTCATCTTGTTCATGATATGATGTATTATCCACCGCTGCAATTTACATACAAACATTTTCCCCTGCATTGTGTCATTGATACATTGTCAAAATAGAATATCTGCTTCTTTTTTTTTTACAGGTAATACATCTCATTTGTTATCAGATCTTTAAAAGTCAGTTGTGCAGTCCACCAATAACATTAGAGAATCCAGCCGTAAGAACGCCTACTAGTAAACAACAATGCAGTGACCTCCAGCGATAAAATTGCTGCCGGTGTGAACGCAGCATTACACAAGACTTAAACATGAATGTTTATTGCAGATTATACCTGTCTTTGTCCATTTTAGCAGCAGCAGAAAGAGTGACAGAAAACATATTTCTTTGTAGCATATAGAGCATATGCAATTTCCTCCTTTGCTACTTATCAAAAATGAATCACACCAGTAACCTATTGCCGTATAATAGCGTAGCCATAGATAATTGCCTGCCACATGTAATAAGAATTGATTTTCCAGCTGCACATTGTGTATTTTGTGCTGAAAAAGGGTATTTATTATCTTCATCACCTCTCCTTGCATATTGCCTGAAATGACATTCCCTACTCCGTGTTCTTTGACTGAATGACCTTCAAGTGAGGAGTCCAGCGGTACAGTGATTACTGATCACATGGTGAAACATCCAGTCACTCACAATGGGAAGGTGTGGGGGTTCTTTTATAGGACACCGAAAAGCTTTCAGACTTGTGCTGGGTTTCCAAGGAGATGTTATTTGAAAAAGAAAGAGGCAGTTTTACTGTAGTTTTTGCTTGTTTTTACAGCAATTCTCTTTTCTTTTCTCTTTTCTTCAGCAGCTAGAGGAAATCTCTTCAGAACTGCTTGACTCACCATAGTGCACCAGTGAAAGGGTAAGTAAAGGTTTTTGTTTGTTCTGAGATGAATGAAACGGAATGCACTCTCACAATGCACTTGTCTTGATCAATTCATGAGATTCATCACCGTTTGAAGGACAACAAAAGATAGGAGCAATTTTCATTCCCTTTCTAATTTCCAAGCTGTCAAATGGTTTACAGAGATAAGAAAAAAATCAATTAACTCAGACAAAACAGCTCAGATAATTGGCTAAATTTCTACCTTGCAGCAGTTATGTGCCATTTTTGTGCATTCTCAACAGCATCGCCCATGCCAAAGGGTGTTTCTGCAGCGGCGAAGTCAAAAAACAATTAGCCTGTCAACCGCTTCAAAGTCGCTTCCCCCCCAAATCGCTGACTGGTTCAGGGTGTACTAAAACATAAGCGTCCCAAATAAGGATAGGGTGGGAAAAAATTGCGGTTTTCCCTTTCAGTCATCAGACCCGTGCCTCATCTGTCAGACCGTCACGCTTGTTCGCTCAGTTCAATTCTCATTCCGTTTTTATCGCAGCCTTGCGGAGGAATTATCTGCTGTCAGGTCCTGCGCCGGGCTGATAGGGAAAGCAGCGCACCGAGGGCCACTGCAAGGTGAGAGGGACGGCCGCAGGGGGAAGGGACCGAGGATGCCGTCTTCCACCATGCAAATGTTTGCGTTCATTCTGGCGGTATTGGGAGTCGTAAGTGCCACGGTGGCCACGCTGCTACCCAACTGGAAGGTGAGTGCGGATGTGGGCTCCAATATCATGACTGCCATCTCGCAGATGCAGGGACTGTGGATGGACTGCACCTGGTACAGCACCGGTGTCTTCAGCTGCTCGCTTAAGTACTCGGTGCTGGCGTTGCCGGCTTATCTCCAAACTGCACGCACCACTATGGTGCTTTCCTGCATGATGGCGACAATGGGACTCTGTTTGGCCGCCCTAGGGCTGAAATGTACTCGCTGGGGTGGCAGTTATCGCTCTAAGGGACATACGGCGATTTCCGCAGGGGCTTGCTTCGTCATAGCAGGGGTCCTGTGTTTGGTGCCCGCATCCTGGTTCACCAATGAGGTCATCACTACGTTTATGGATTCCAAAGTGCCCAAAAGCAGCAAGTACGAGCCAGGTGCAGCGGTGTACGTGGCATTTGTGTCGGCAGGATTTCTTTTAGCTGCAGGCGTAATCTTTTGCTTATCATGTCCTGGAAGAAGAGGCGGTCCGTTGGATTCGGGCTCGTCCCACCCTGACAAGCCAAAACAGCAGAAGCTGCGCCAGGAGCAGCCGACCCGCAACCAACAAAAACAGCAGCACCGCGAACAGCAGAGTCAGACCGAATCGCCGGAACGAGAGCAGTCGCATCGAGAGAAGCTACACCAGGAAAAGCTACAAGCGGACGATCGTCAGCAAGAGAAGTCGGTGCCGGACAGGTTGAACCTGGAGAAGGACAAGCAGTACTACTCTCCATCCCGAACCCGAAATCAAGATGCCAAGGCCGTCTATAGTCTGCACGACTACGTGTAAACAACAGTCATCAGCTCCAGGAGCATTTAGAGTGTTCTTGATTATCAGACTGCCTTTCTTTGTGAGCGGCAAAAAGAGGAGGGGAAAAGCAGTGGAGCAGCAGGAGGAATAATGACTTTGATGGTGTTATCAACCCTTCTCATCTGTGCTTTCGCTTACAGCGAAACAGCGGAGGTATTTCCAAAGCCACGGAACAGACAAGTAAGGATTGTGAATCCTGGGTACATGGTTTTTAATCGCAACTACAAGTTGAAAGGAGGCCAAATTGTGACGCATCATAAAAAAATACAACATGAGACATGGTAATTCCTTAAGATATTAATGTAAGAAAAGTTCTGAAGGTGCATTGGATTGATAAAATTGAGCATTTTATTGCTGCCCCATTATTTTATTACCTTGTCAAACTAAAATGCAAACTCTCGAGAGTTCTACAAGCAATTTTATCAGCCTTTTAGCAAATGAAACCAAGTTTTAATTCAGAAGCGTGTAGATGATACATTAGCCAGTATGTGCATGCTGTTTGTAGATAATGCAGTTAATAATGCCGCAAAATGGCTTGCAGTTGTGAAAGCACTGAGGCGATAATCAAGCTTGCACCTGAGGATGCTTCACCCCATCAGCTGTCCATTAAATGGTGCGTGTCCTTCAGAAAAGGGATTTTGACGTGTCCAGTCCATATTTTTCAAAGAATGGTGATGGGGGGAGGCACAGCAGCAGGGATCGTCTGAGGTAATGATGCTCTTTGCTTTTCCATTAGGTTCGCTACGGATGGGTGCACAGTGCTCATTTATTGCGGGCAGGCACAGATATACCAACACACACACATAAGCTTTCCTTCCCTCCCTCGTACTCCTGCTAGAAGGGTAATGGGGGCTTGCACCCAATCATCATGATGCTGTGCGTCAGTGTGTCGCGCCTGCAGGAAGTGCAGTTGGTCCTGTTCTAGGGCAAACAGGACGCGGTAACATGCTGTTCACACTTTTGTCGAAAAGTAGAACCAAGGTGACAGAAATCTCAGCGGTGGCTTCAGACTCCCCCGCTGGGCAACAATTACACCTTTGGTCTACGACTCAAATCGGTCAAACCATCTGCAGTGTTTTCTGATTGCTAAGCTGTTTTTACTTGCAGTCAAGCCATTTAATGTTTTTTCGAAGAGTTAGTGGAAGGCAGCAATGTACGATATACTGTACCACATTTGATTCAAGCTAATACTAAGTGTTACTGTCTGTGCTGTTTCCGTCGTAACGATGGTCAAGGGCTCCTATTGTCTCCAGAGAGGCGACACAGCAAGACATTTTCTGCCTTACATTTCTGTCTCACATATAAGCATACATATCGCTCTTTATGTTTGATACACATGTATAGAATGCTTTAGAAACTGACAGAATGGACGAGAGCAGCAAAACCAAGTGCCAATGGACCATGTCTTGCTTTATTGTGCATGTATTGTAGGCTTGATATAGTCATTGAGTCCAAAAATCTGAGTCCACTGGTGAAAATGCTGCTATTTTGCATTATTTTCTAAATTAATATATTTTTGTTATAAATTGAATCAAATGGTATCAACACATTATTAGTGTTATATTAACAAATTATATTAGCATAACAATGAGTGAAATTTTGAATTTCTGATCACTTACCATTTACCTAGAAATAGTACAGACTAAATATTTTTTTCTCAGGTTTTTTGTTATGGTTTTTCTTTGTTTCAAAGTCTTACATTTTATTTTCAATGACAAAGAAATCTCAGATTACCATTATGGTCTCAGATGTTTGGACTGCAAACAATAGGCTACGTTCACACACTGAAAGTTGAATGTGGGCCAAAACTAATTATTATCATGTGACACATATGTGACCCTGGACCACAAAACCATTCATAAAGGTCAATTTTCTGAAATTGGGATTAATACATCACCTGAAAGCTGAATAAATAAGCTTTCTATTGATGTGTGGTTTGCTAGAATGGGACAATATTTGGCTGAGATACAAATATTTGAAAATCTGGAATCTGAGGGTACAAAAAAAATCGAAATACTGAGAAAATCACCTTTAAAGTTGTCCAAATGAACTTCTTAGCAATGCATATTACTAATCAATTTTTTTTTATATATTTACTGTAGGAAATTGAATATATATATATATATATATATATATATATATATATATATATATATATGATCTTTACGGAACATGATCTTTACTTAATATCCTAATGATTTTTGGCATAAAAGAAAAATTGACAATTTTGACCCATACAATGTATTTTTGGCCTTTGCTACATATACCTGTGCTACATGTGGTTCAGGGTCACATACGGGTTTTATAGATATAGCTGTTGTATAACTATTACATTGATTATGACATTTTCAACTGCTCTCTTGCCTTTTTTTGTATTTTGTATTTTGTTGTGAGTAGATTAGGATTGTAATTCTTGTGATTTTTAATATATCAGAACATTCAGAATTTTTATTTATCTTCTAAGTTATTTTATCAACCTTTGCCGTGAATAATAAAATAATTAATTTCATTATATAAAGTAATATACAAAAGAGTGCAAAAATATTTTTTAAGTATATTTTTATGTTAATAGAAATCTCAACTCTGATGTTATGATGAAGGGAAGGGTGTTTTCCACCATCTGAGTCCAGGTAACATTTAAAAAGCCATGTGAACAACTACACACACAAAAAAAAGAATTGGGTTTGGTTTGTAGTGTGAACGTAGCCCCAAGAGTCTGTTTATATCAGCACATGTTTTATTTTTGAAAGACAATGATGGAGAAATACTTGCTATCTTTTGCTAAAAACTCTTCTTCTATCATGACACCGCGAATGTTGACTATATCGAATGTTGTTTTGTGTTAAATTTGTCATTTTGAATTCTCTATTTTGGCTTGACAATATAAGGGCTTCATTTAGTGAATTTACAAACTGATGTGTGGCCAGTAATGATGTGAAACTATCAAATCCGATTAAAGCACATGCCTGTACAGTACAGCAGAACCAGAATGTTTGTTTTTATCATGTTGTGAATCTGATAAACACAAGTGTAACACCACCTTCTCTTCTCTAATTTCCACCCATTCTGAGCTAATGCTCACATCAATGACTTTTTGTACAACTGGCTCTTCCATTTCACATCATTCCCTCTTTGTTGTGAGTTCGTGATCTGACTGCAAACGCCTCTTCATAATGGGGGTGCGTGTGGTACAAGGTGTCTTGGTTGGCTGCGTCGGCCAGGAGTCAGGCCTGTCCAGATGAGAATCTGCATACTTCTCCGTGAGTGAATTCAAGCATCAAATAAGCTCCATTTACACAGCTGACTGCCCATCACACAGTGCAGCCACTTTTTCACTCAGCATTCATGATTAAGCCAGGCACACTTCACACACCCCCTCTTACTGATCAGACTAAGGTTAAATCAGCTGTCATATTCATCTGCTACTTTACATGTGCTTTGTTTACACAGATGGAGACATTGTTTATTCTCAACCACGATGCTGAAAATGATTCTACAATTCAAATGCTGAGAGTAAGAGACTCATCAAAAGAACAGAAGCTGTGCTGCATTGTGTTTATAAGCTCTTGGGATCAGCAATAGTGACATATTCATGTTTCTAATATGTCTTCATTCTTCCTACACGGCACCTTCCATGAATGCAATGAAGTTTGTTGTGTTATACTTTAAAAAGAAAAAAAAAAAAGAACAAAATTTAACTCTAAAGCCGTATATCTCATATTTGATTTGTGGTTTTCTAGGGCCATGATCAATAACATGATCAATATTTTAAAAAAACTACTAAGTATACAACCTTCTAAGATGCTACTGTGCTTACAGAAGAAGGACTTTTTAATATAATTTTAATTTGTGTGTGACCATGAACCACAAAACCAGTCATAAGGGTAATTTTTTTTTTAAATTGAGATTTATACATCATCTGAAAGCTGAATAAATGGGCTTTCCATTAATGTATGGTTTGATAGGACAATATTTGGCTGAGATACAACTATTTGAAAATCTGGAATCTGAGGGTGCAAAAAAAATAAATAAATAAAAATAAATCTTGAGAAAATCGCCTTCAAAGTTATCCAACTGAAGTTCTTATCAATGCATATTACTAATCAAAAATTACGTTTTGATATATTTACTGTAGAAAATTTACAAAATATCTTAATGGAAAATTATCTTTATTTAATATCCTTATGATTTTGGCATAAAAAAAATCTATAATTTTGACTCACAAATTGTTTTGACTAACAAAAATAATTAAATAGATAAAAATGCTTGTAAAGTTTTAACGATTATAAACGCGAAATAAAAAAAAAATATTGATTACCACAAAAGACTGATGTATCAAATATGTGAAAAAAGTCTTTTTTTTATATTTGACTGAAGCATCAATAGTTCAATCAGTAGTTTAATTAATTATCTATCTTATTTTATTTAATGCACTTGCATTATTACGAGCTATTTTAGGACAACCAGTATGAACCTATCATGAAACAATGCAAACAAGCTATTTGTAAGATATGAAAATCATTTAATTAGTGACCTCTACTGTGAACAGTTGAGCTCGCCTGCTGCCAAACCTCCTAAAGCGCAGTTATTTCAGACGGGCTGCATATGAGAACTGCTCCTGCGAGGCTGAACACAAAGGCTTCTCCATCTGTCTCCCATAATGAGCTAAATGATCTAACACATTTAAAAGGGGTCACTTTGCAGGTGTGTCATGTGGAAGTGGTGTATTTTTAGTGCTCAACTTGACATTATGACAAATGGAGTTTGACTTCCCTGCAGGCAATAACAGAATCAATTCCTGTGTGTATTCTGCCACCATGTGACAGTTTCCCCCCCCTATTTTTTCATCTATTGCTTTACTGCTATGGGCAAGAACTAACACCAAAAAACGAAAGAGGGGAGAATGAGTCTAAAACAGAAAATATATTTTTGAACTACAATGTTTGAAACCAAGATAAATAACCACCGTGACAAGTAGCCCCTCTTATCCACATAGGTTGTATAACATTATTTATTGCATTCTGCCAGTAACTTATGTTTCTTTCTTTCTTTTTTTTTTTTTTTGCAAATTCGTTCATTAAAACAGCAGGGAAGGGAAGACAGAAGACATGAAGCATTGATACTTTCAAGAGGATCAATCCTCAAATTAAACGATTATTTTATTATTTATTTGGTATGAAAAATGTATGCATAAAAAGCTCTTAAGTAAAATATTGTATTTGATTTTGATTTTTTTTTTTTTTTACAAAATTCTGATTTTAAACCTATAAAATATGTAAAAAGTATGCATATATACAAAAGTAATGTTACATAGCTATACCTGCTCATTATTCTCAGATGTTGAAAACAAAATCTAGATGATATTAAACAAATATGGTCTACATCACAAATCCTTTATGTTGGATTTGCATTAAGTTGGGTTTGTTATGTTATGGTGTATGTTATATTTATCATTGCACATTTTAATGAATTGCACCTAACATCATTATCTGCAAATAATCACATAAAACAAAGCCATTAATTTGTTAACATTATTTTTTGATTATATATAACTTGGGTTAATTTTTTATTTCATTATTTTACTGTATATGTTTTTGTTATTTGTTATTAATTTGCAGTTTGCTGCCTTAATAATTGTTTTAAATGTATTGTATACTTGCATACTTATATATGCACATTTACTATGCATTCATTCATTCATTTATTTATTTATTCATTCACTGAATTTATTTATCAGACCATGTAATAGTAAAGTAGAGTAAAGTAGCAGCATGGAATGGAATGCATTATGATTGGTCACCAATAATGTTAGAGGATCCTGCAGTAGGAAAACGTACTATTCTTGCTCCCAAAAGTAGAGCAACTTAGTATTGCATTTATTTTAATGAAAAACTGTGATATTATATTTTAGCCCCATTTTACCCTGCTAAAAAGGTCTTTCATGACAAATTTGTAATTGGAAGTACAGTAGATACCTTCAACCTCACGTAACTTGTTTTTTGATCAGTCTTGTTTTCAGACAGTGAGTGGCGGAGATTGAGCTGTGCAGATGAATCCACTAGAGGGCGTAACTGACTGCAAGTTCAACGATGAGACTGCAAACATGAAAATCTAAATCAAGACCAATAATGAAAAATATATTACAATAAAAATATCATACAAATACCATACATCATACAATACCAGATTTAAAACAAATACAAAGTTATTTAGTTTCAGTTGAGTTTGTGATAAGATCAGTGGTAACTCTTTATAAGAAGTATACACTAATAAAGCACTTTGAAATAATATGCAAACTATTAGTTTTTTGTTAATTAATAGTTTATTAACTGTAGTTGATACATTAAAAGACTCTATACAAATAGTGAGTTCATTCATTCACTATAATTAAAAAAATATTGTAAAACAATGATTGTTTTACTATGAGCTTATTAAACAATAATGATTGTGTTAATTACAGTGATAATGAATGAAGAACTCACTATTTGTATATTAATGTATACAATTTATAAACTATTATTGAACTGTAATAGTTTGTTAAAGATTTGTAAGTACTTTATTAGTGTATATTTATTATAAAGTCTTAACATCAAATTGATGAACTATTTGATAATGTTTTAAATGCATGTCCCTTTTGCTGAACAATTTATTAAACAAATTCATCTAAACACATAGAGCATTTTATTTAGTAAGTATTGTCTCTTTTGGGTATGAAATGTTTCAGATATTGGAAAACATGTAACACTTTTTACTTTTTAATAAATGTTTTTAATCAGAATATTAACCAACATCATTCATCACCTTTTAAATGGATTATATGAAAAACTGACAGGCTCTAACACTAACTGAATTCTGCTTCTACTGACGTATTCTCTCTTCAACCCTATTTTCAATCATGTTGCTGTGACATTTCCTAGTGAAATAACCTTATGTTACCTTATGCAGTTACTGTTTTATCATTGAATACTGTATACTAAAACAGTTATGTCAGACTTCAAGGTACCTGAGGTGACTCAAAGTAAATCTAAAGCTCAACAGTGAAGTCACTTAATTTATTTTTTGAAGAAAAAAAAAAGGAGGATATTGGAAAATTTCTAGGCGTGATTACATACCTGGTTCATACTTGATCCCTCAGTACAGTCAGAACCACTTGATTGTCTCTTGGGGGAAAAAAAGAAAAAATAGATTTGCTTCAATAAGAATGCTGCTGGAAAATATTAAAAGTAATACTTAATAGTGATTTTGAAACAGCTTCATGAAGCTTTGAAACTCTGGTTTAGTGACCAATAAACGAGAGTCTAAATTTTCCAGATTGTGGTAAAGTTTTTTTATTATGTGTAGTTTGACCTAGTTTGCAAAGGCTTACTCAAGCACACAAAAAAATGCACTACACATTAATAAAAGAACACAATTTATACAGGCTCTTTATATTTAATAGTATTTAATTATTTGTTGATTACATTTATTAGGTAACAGCAGAGGTCTCCTCTAGACCAGTGGTTCCCAACCACGTTCCTGCAGGCCCCCCAACACTGCATGTTTTCTATGTCTCCTTAATCAAACACACCTGTTTCAGATCATCAGCTGATTGGTAGAGACTCCCAAGGCCATGTCCACACTAATACGTTTTCATTTGAAAACGCAACTTTTTCTCTCTGTTTTGGCCTTCCGTCCACACTGAGATGGCGTTTTTGGTCAAGGACAACTGTGCTTTTTGAAAACGCTCTCCAAAGTGGATACATTTGAAAATGCCGGAGGCTTTTGAAAACGATGACGCATGTTGTACCAATAGATATCTATGTTTATACCGGTAATTGTGGCTGTTTTGTGCTATTCACTATCACACTGCTGATAAAGATATATACACTCTTCATATTACAGTCCTAAAAAGATGTAAAATGTACTCACAGTTGCTGTCCTGACTCCTGCAGCTGAACGTGAGGGCAACTGCTTTTTAGATCAAACCTGAGAGCGCGCGACGTGGACGCGTCAGTGAATGATAAGATATTCGGTAAATAACATGATCCTGCCAAGAATTACGTGAAAAGTAAGTTTTTACGGTGAGTTTTTACGCATGCGCAGTATGGCGAATTTAACGATTTCATACGTTTCAGTGTGAATGAAAAACATTTGGAAAACGCTTAAAAACGCTAGTGTGGACGGAGAGCGTTTTAAAACAAATCTATCCGGATAAATGTAGCCTCAGACAAAGGAAAGATGCAAAATGTTCAGACACCAGAACCAGCTAATCAAGGTCACAGGTAGGTGTGTTGAAGGAGGTTGGGAATTAACTTTGCAGGACAATGCACCTTCAGGAGCAAAGATGAAGACCTACTGATGACACTTTCAAGAAAACATTTGATTTGTAAAAGGTGTTTTCATGCAAATTGAAAAAATATTGTTGTTGTATTAACACAGGTTTAACCAGCAGGTGTCGGTAGCCACACGTGGTTTCAAACACTTCAAAAGAGTGAATCATTTTGCGAATCATTTGATTCAGTTAATTTTTAGGTTTGCTTGTCCTCCAAACACACTGCTAAATCGGTGCTTAACTTTCATGGAGCACCAGTGTTGTGTTACTAAAACATTGTGTTACAATGATGCGTGGCAGTCAGATGCAAGAGCGCAGATTTGGTTTGAACTTTGGGGTGTTAAAGTGGGTGAATGGTTCCTGATAATTATTTTAATAATAATAATAATAATAATAATAATAAATACATAAAACATCTTTGTTATTTGTATAGTATTATTGGATTTGTCTCTATTCTTTCTTCAATCCTGTCTGTTATTTTCAGCCCTGTTGCTGTGACATTTTCTAGAGTGAAACTTGTAGTGAATATACCTTATATATCCGAAAACGTCAGACTTCAAGGTACCAGTGACTCAAACTAAACCTAAAGCTCAACAAATTTATTATAACACAACCAGTGAGAATAACCATGTTGTTGATAACTACGAGAACTACTTGCTAGCTACAATATATGTGGGGAGTTTTGGAAAGATTACACAATATTATTATACCTTCTCATCCTGTTTTATTCTTTTTACTGTCCTCGTCGACCAGAAATGCCAAATCGTCTGCTTGGAAGCGCTTCTCTTCGTTTTCAGAGCTGGCTAGGTAAATTAAGCTAGCTTTCGCAGTCAAACGGCAGTCATAAAGCGCTGTGTTGGTGAAAGTGTAATGGGGGACTTTTTTTTTTTTTGGTCTTATTATGACTAACTCACATTCATTATAAATATATAACATTAGTAATAATAATAATAATAATAATAATAATAATAATAATAATTAATGCGCCTAAATAATAATAAGAATACCCCCTCCCCCTCCATTTGCAACTTAACGCCCTGAATGCTGCTCTCTGCCAAAAGTGCTTGAATATTATTATTATTATTTTTTTTTTTTGCATTAAATTTTATCTAAAATTTTTGGATAATATTTTCAATTTTATAATAGTTTGTAATAATTGTAATATTTATAACANAAATAATAATAAGAATACCCCCTCCCCCTCCATTTGCAACTTAACGCCCTGAATGCTGCTCTCTGCCAAAAGTGCTTGAATATTATTATTTTTTTTTTTTGCATTAAATTTTATCTAAAATTTTTGGATAATATTTTCAATTTTATAATAGTTTGTAATAATTGTAATATTTATAACAAATGTGTTTTAAATTTGTTATGCTAAAGATAATTTTTCCGCCAATAAGATCGGTGAGCATGGTCAATTAACGCATCATACTGAGCTACATTCCAAAATAGAACGTTCGTGAGTAGTCTATGCGTGCCAATGCATCCTGCATTTTGTGGCGAGTTCTGGCGAGTGATCGTGAGTATGCTCTTTATATCTGAATTTGAATTTTTGATTAATATTTTCAAAACTCTGCTCTGTGCTTTGAAATAAATAAGTAAGGCATGCTACACAGTGGAGGTCCTTGTGAGCATGTTCGTGGAGGCAGATATGTTGATTAAAAAAAAAAAATAATGATAAAAACAATGACTGATTTAAGTAAATGTATTATTTGCATATAGTTGTTGATAACTGTGCTATTGTAAACGGATGATATCCTCCTCTTTATATTTAATGAAGCATAATCTATCCATTAACAACATTTTTCAGTAAGTCAACAGAACAAATCTTGCAGTGTCAAATACAGACTGACTATTTTAAACATTTATTCATAAATGCAGAACCCCATAGATGTTATCTTGTCTATGTGAAAAACTCAATCCACCACTCCTTTATTATGATAAATTCGGAAAACTGGTCCTGAAAGCTTTAATAGTTTAGTAGTTACAGTGATTACTTATGCATGTAGAAAGAGGTGCTTTTACATTATAAGCATTTGAGTTATGCACATTTGTTGGTAAATTAATTAAGAATGAAATAAATACTCAATTGATGGACCCCCACCAAGCATACACTTTAAAATATGTTTGTACTGTATGTTTATGCAATTCATCTCTTTCCTTTCTATTTCTGCCACAGTGTTTTACAGATATAAAGACAAAGACAGTATTGTTCAACGCTTTCGATCATCTTTTACCATCGACATGACAACTATGTCAACTATCCCTACCTCTTTTCCTGAGAGTGCAGTGTCCTCATCCTCTGAACTCTCCGATGAGCTCACCACTGCCCTCGCCGCAGGGCGGTGGTGGGCCATAATGGAGGTTTCCTCTCCAATATCTGAGGAACCAGAGTATGGGGACCTCTCCTCAGTGAAGTTGTGGGGAACAGTGCAGGCAGGAGAATCTTCATGCCCCACATCCCTGGCCTTCAGTGATGATTCTGGGAAGACTGAGTCCCTGCGCTCAGGCTTCTCAGATGAAACACTGAATACCAAGGACCAGTGGAGGCAGAAGAAGACACAGAGTGCACCCATGCCTCCCAGGTCCCAAAAGGGAGCACCTGTGCCTGCCTGTACTGAGAACAGGGACCACACCTCACCCCTGGTCTTCAGCAATGCATCGGAGAAGACTGAGTCTCTGTGCTCAGGCTTCTCAGATGCATCGCTGAAGACCATGGAGCAACAGAGGAAGCGGAGGCAAAAGAAGCCTCAGGGACCACCTGTGCTTGCTGGGTCTGAGAAGGCTGATGGTGGGGACTCAGCATTCTTAACTGCAGCACGGAAGACCACTAAGCAGGTGAGGCAAGAGCAATGGAACTGGAGGCAGCAGAAACCTCAGGGGGCACCTGTTCCTGCCAGGTCCCCACAGGTATCACCTGTGCCTGCCAGGTTCCCTCAGGTTGCACCTGTTACTGCCAGGTCTTCACAGGTAGCACCTGTTCCAGCCAGGTCTCCACAGGGAGCACCTGTGTCTGTCAGGTCCCCTCAGGGAGCACCTGTACCAGCCAGGTCTCCACAGGTAGCACCTGTGCCTGCCAGGTTCCTTAAGGGAGCACCTATTTCAGCCAGGTCTCCACAGGTAGCACCTGTGCCTGTCAGGTCCCCCAAGGGAGCACCTGTACCAGCCAGGTCTCCACAGGGAGCACCTGTGCCTGTCAGGTCCCCTCAGGGAGCACCTGTACCAGCCAGGTCTCCACAGGTAGCACCTGTGCCTGCCAGGTTCCCTAAGGGAGCACCTATTTCAGCCAGGTCTCCACAGGTAGCACCTGTACCAGCCAGGTTTTTACAGGTAGCACCTGAGCCTGCCAGGTCCCCACAGAGAGCACCTGTGCCTAGTGGCTCCACCCAGGGACCTCCTGTGCCTACTGGGTCCCAACAACGTGGAAAACTCAGGATCCCTGAGTATCTGACGAAGCAACTTCTACGGGCTGCTAATGAACTGGGAGCACCTGTGCCTGCTAGGTCCCCACAGGAAGCACCAGTGCCTACAAAGTCTCTACAAAGAGAACCTGTGCCAGCCCCAAAGGTGCAAAACCTAAAGATCACTGAGCCACCGAGGCAGGAGCTGCAGCAGCAGAAGCCTCTAGCCTCTTCTGTGAAGGGAGCATCAATGCCCAACAAGACCCCACAGAAGCAAAGGCTAAAAATCCAAGAGCCTTTGAGGCAAGAGCTGCTGCAGCTGTCGCACCGAGCCTCCTCTGTGAAGGGAGAACCAGTGCTGAAAAAGACCCCAGAGAGGCAACGACTCAAAATTCCTGAGCCACTGAGACAGGAGCTCTTGCAGCTATCGTCTCGAGCCTCAACTGTGAAGGGAGAAGCTGTGCTCAAAAAGACAGCAGAGAGGCAAAGACTCAAAATTCCTCAGCTGCTTAGACAGGAGTTGCTGGAGCTGTCAGCTCGAGCTTCTTTGGAAAAAGCAGCACCCATGCCCAAAAACACCATAGAGAAGCAGAGGCTTAAAATCCCTGAGCGGCTGAGGAAGGAAATGCGGAAGCAGAAGCCTGCAGCCTCTTCTGCACAGGGTTTACCTGTGTCTTCCAACTCCCCACAGAAAGTACCTCCTCCTGACAGAAACCCTGTGAATGCTGGGACCCCACAGGGAGCAGGAGTGTGTGCCAAGTCTCCACCGGTAGAGGCAGTGCCCACTGGGTGTCTGAAGGGAGCAGCAGTGCCCACCAGAACCATAAAGGCAGGAAAACGGAGGCTTGGTGAGCACCTGAGCATGCCTGTCCCTTCCGCCCAGGAAATACAAATGCCCTCCAGCACCTCAAAAGTGGTGCTTGTGAATTCTGGGACCCTCCTTGGAGCACTTGTGACCAAAAGCTCCCCAAAACCAGGAGCAAACCCCAGAATCACAAAGCAGCAGAAGCTGAAGCGGAGGGAGCAGTGGAGACAGCAGCAGAGACAGCGGAGGCAGCAGAAAGCATCAGTAAGTCTCTTCCATCTCTCATTTAACTTATTTTCAGAAAAATAATTCAGAAAAAATTAAACGCTGCCTTCACTGTTTATTTAAATCCTATTATATTATAAAAAATAATAGAAAGATATTTCTTTACATTTAAGAAACACTCCCTAAACTGCATTACATGGTTATGTCTGTTCTTTCAACAGGAAAATATAGATGTGTGTGAGCTGCCTCCACAAAAGAAACTATTTGTGGAAATCAACAAGGTGCCACTGAAGCCTAAACTGGGGAGGCAGAAACATCAAGCACCACAGCCCATGTCCCAGCTCACCCTGAAGATGGTTAGTCCTTTCTATCTCTCAGTTTAATGTAGACTTATTTAAAAACTGCAGAACTAAAGCTACTGTTTTCCAAATCCTCAGTTTAAAACTGTATGTATTATATGTAAACCCCTCTCATACTGAAATGGTAGAAGCAACATATCTTTAGATTTTCTCTAAAAATCACTTAATCTGTTAAGCATTACATTATTATGTCTGCTCCTCCAACAGGACAATGCATGTGTGGGCCAGTCACCTCCAGAAAAAGAGGAGTGCATGGCGAGCAAAACCAGAGACGATCAGTTGGGACCTGGCAGCCTAAAGCATTTATGTAGTATTTTCGTATGTTTAATGGAATATTTGTAAACAGTTTTTGCATGTATTGTGCGTCTATGTGTTTAATGTGATTGTATATATAATAAAAAAATAAAATATAAACTGTGCATTTATTTATCAAGGATAACACACATCTTAACACTTTAAGCCAATATAGATCGTTTTTGGGGTGCCTTCCATTAGTGGGCCTTTTGTATGTTCATAGAAATATATTTATGTACCAAAAGGTAAACTGTGAATTTCTGAATATTTATTTATACAAATTAATTTATATGAATTATACTATATAATATAATTATAATCTGTTTGACTGACAGCTGACACATTCAGAAAGGCATTTTGAAAGTAATGTTTTATTTTTAAATAAATAAATATATTTTCACAATTTTATCAAAATAAAGAAAGAAAGCATTGATAGGATGGTGACCTTTGATCGGGATCCTCCACTTGTTCAGCTTCAGGTTTTTTTTTTTTTTTTTTTTTTAAATAAACATTTATATAGGCATTCATAAACAAAATAAAGGGCAGAGGGCTTAAACCCAGTGCCATTATCTGAAGTGAATTTTTTGACATTTTGTGCTGATGAGTAGTGCTCATGGTTTTTGTGTTGGTGGCTTAAGGTAAATAATACATAATATCTGACTTATTAACTTTATATGCTAAATAAGTTACATTTAGCGTGTGCTATGTTAGCTGCCGATTTTAACTGAAAAATGCAAGTGGTTCCAGTACCACAACTCAAATAATTGGATCAACTTAGTTTGGAGTAGTTAATACTTAAATTTAAAAAAAATTGTGTTCATGCTCAGTGTGGTTTTCAATGTAATTCAAATGACTGATGCAAACAATTGCGTTTCAATTGTTGTTGTTTTTGAGTCAACTCATTTTTAAAGTGTGTGTTGCACATTCCCCCTTTTTTTTATGGCAGGTGAGGTAATATTGAAAGTGCTTGCTGACTTATGTTTGTTCACTGATTCTCTTAATCTTTAACCACTGAATCTTTGAAACACCAGTTGCAAACAGTTGCAAAAGAATGCAAAAGACTGTAATAGTGAACATCCAGTTGAACAAAATAAATTATGCACTGCTCTTCAAAAGTTTGGTTTCAGTAAGACTTGACATGTTTTTAAAAGAAGAGTCTTATTCTCATCAAGGCTGCAAACAGTAATATTATGGAATGTTATTACAATTTAAAATAATAACTTCTATTTTAATATACTTTAAAATATAATTTACTCTTGTAATGTAAAGCTGAATTTCATCAGCCATTACTTCAATCTTAAGTGTTTCACTGATTTATTATTAAAATTATTTATGTTGGCAACAGTTGTGCTGCCAAATTGTTTTTATTAATTTATTTTTTTTTTTTTAGGATTCTTGGATGAATAAAAGGTAAAAAAAAAAAGGCATTTATTTAACATATAAATCATTTAATCTGTAAGTCGTTGCTATCACTTTTCAACACATCCTTGCTGAATAAAAGTATTCATTTCTTTCAAAAAAGAAAGACAAAAAAATGTACTGACCCCAAACTTTTGAACGGTAGTGTATATTGTTAGAAAATATTTCTATTTAAAATAAATGCTTTATAATATAAACGCTGCCATAATTAGCATAAGAAACATCTTTAAAAATCGTAAAAAAAAAAAAATAAAAATCTTAGTGATCCCAAACTTTTGATCGGCAGTGTATCATTGTACTCTTTATTTATTGGTAACAATTTTCATTGCTAGCAATTAATACTTCTATATTTTAAAGTTAAGACAAAAAGACAAGAACTCGTAATGCCACATTTAGGCCTACCTTTACGAAAAAAAAGTTTATTCAAGCGTGCTATTATTATACTTAGTCTAGAGCAATATTGTTCTCCAAAAATCCATGTTTTCATTGTTACATGGAGGGGGCGCTATTATACATCTTCTGTACAGAATTTCCAAAACACAAGCAAAGAAGAAATTGAACCAACAGATGCTTCCACATGTTTTTAACACTATCATCAGTCATAAAACAGCATGAAAACTGTAACGTTATAGAATAAAATGTGACCTTATGAAGAGGTAATAATGACTTTGGGGTGTTGATCGACTCTATCTGTGTTTTGATTATCACACTGAATCCAATGCATAGTCTTTTTTTCATCTTTTTTGTTCAAAATGCATCATTGCAACATTCAAGTGTTTATAAAAAAGAATGCAGGAAGCTAGAATGAAATGGTTTTGTTTACAAACAGATGCCCTGTTCTTTCTTTTGATGTTTTGTATGTTCAGATTCATATAACAAAATATATACAAATTAATACCTAACAGGGACATAGTAGTATACTTAAAGTATGATGTAAAGCTCACTTAAAGAAAACATACGAGTATACTTGCAGTATAAAACTACTAAACTAGCGGTTTACTGAGACTATACTTAAAAGTGTACTAAAGTGTACAAAGTGTACTATCAGTATACCTATATGTTCACTTTTAGTACA